>OY293414.1:16166844-16271844 GCA_958502065.1 Chrysolina americana
CCATCAAACACATTGTTTGAGTAACAACACTTCACGTTGTTGACTCTGAGGAGAATCTGAGCCCCTCTGACCGTCGTGTTACCAACACTGATTGTTTGGGGTCATGGCATTCTAGGCTATACAGGGGAAAATACATTCACAAGAAATGAGAATTTTAAGGTTTAATTATGAGATCTTTCCTAAACTTGTTGTTACCGTATCTAATAGAGAAATTCAAATCCAAGAAAAGTCCAGTCTTCAATCAGAACCAAATTTATGACTAAAAGTATCAATAAAAAAGAAATTAAATGTCAAATTGCCAATTAACAAATGGAAATTTGTGATCCAAATCGTAAAATTTGATCTCGATGCAAAAAAAGATAGGAGAATGAGATAATTATGATATTAAACGAAAGTAATTAGTAAGAAGGAGCACCATTCTTAAATCAAAAGCTGTATCCATAACGACGAAACTAAGAGCATGAATCGAAAAGAACATTTGGAAAAAGCAACATCCACGTACAGAAATCTCGCAAAAAGTATGAGCTTCCACAAAGATGAAAAAAAAAATAACCAGAAGTTTTAAATACAAGAAGAAACTATAGAATAAATACAAGAAAATTCAGAAGTACTTGTCGAACCCAATATCTTTACCTGGCTAATCCGATGTTTTTCACAATTTTAACGGATTTTTCGATTGTATTTTCGTCAGATATCGGAACGTTTTTCGATAGTTTTTGAAACGTTTTTTGACAACGGTGATCCGAAATCTCCAACTAACAATTTCCTTTGCAGTAACTCATGGCATCGGAATCCGTCAGAAATTATTTCCGAATTCTGCGTTCTCTATCTACCCTTCATTTCAGAAAATTTCCTAGCTTGTTCAAAATGCTCTTTTGTGATATTGATTATATTACCTCAGCAACAGAAGATTCCTTGCACTAGGCTAATCAGGGGGTTGACGGGCGGGAACTATTATTCTTAACTATAAAAAAATTAATGTAAGCCTTGAGGTAATATCGGGTGGTGGGACAGAAATAAGGAAGAATGTAATCGCGACATGAGAATTCATTTACGTTGACCGCACGCTGCGCCATCTCTGAGAGAATGGATCAACCGGTGGTCTACTACGCTATCCCCTCTCCAATTTATGAAAATTTTCGAATCTGTACATTTTGGTATTTGTCTGATGACTTTCTATATGCCAATTTTAGGTTTTGTGATTTTAAATTTTTTCAATTCCGAATATTATGCTTTGCAAACTTTCAAATATTGTTTTTTTAGTTTGATGGTTTGTTGAATATACGTCTTCACATTTTATGGTATTACAGATACAATTTCTTGTAATTTTCATTTACTCGTTGTTGATTCTGGGATAATTAATTGTTGATAAAAATTGGTTATTGTAATGTTTTAGTTTTACAAAGTTATTTTTCGATTTTTTTTCATCTCTTTAAACCTATTTCCTATCTAGTTTGGTTCTCTAAAATATCGTTAATGAACTTTTCACTTCTATATTTTACCGTTTTGATGGATTATATGCAATCCATCTGTGATATATAACCGAGTGCATAAGCGTCTGACAGTTTTTAACAGATATCAATTACAATTAATATTTTCGTTTTTTCTGGGATTGGGAATTATAAAAATATTCCGTTTAAAAATTAATTCAGAAAAATCAGCTTTGAAACAAGGATTACTGTAATACTAAAATTTCTTAAAAGGAAAAATACGAATGTTCGTCGTGTTGGGGTATCTTCTTTCCGGGTGATTTCAAAGTATGCCAATAGTTGAATAAGCTCTGAAGGAATCAACGTCCTACATAATAACTAACGACAGGACCGTAATCAAAAATAGTTGTTACAATTATTTTAAATGAAACGTAATAAAAATATCAAGTGTGATATACCACTGGATTATGATTTTATCGATTTGTCAATATTTTTAATAGAATATACAGATCCATAATTAGAAAAAGTTGTTTATAGTGGCCGCGTGGACAGGAAACGTTCAATCTAAGATTTATTGTTACATTGTTGAAGTACATTATAGATATAGTACATTTTCCATTTTTTTTATATTTTCTGATATAACAATTCTATTCGTTGAAAACAATAAACAGCATTTTTAGCTTTTCCTGTATAATTCGGGAAGGGCGAGAGTCCCTGTGAATTTTCTCTGACCATTGTACTGTTCCCCACAATAGTATATTTTAATATGATATAGGATAATTTCCCAGAAAAAGTAATAGAAAAAAGTCGTCTGCTTGAAGGAAAAATTCTTGTAAATACGCAGAGATATTATCCATACTCTATCATACGTATATTCAGGAATATCAATAAAAAGAAAATGACAAAATCATAAATCCGTCCACTCGTGTCAATCGATGAGCATCTTAACGGAAAAAGTATCTCGTCAAATTCTAATTCACTGAAAACATTTCCCTTCGTACGGCAGGGACGAGAAAATATTTTAATAAAATATCCAGTATCCGTTCGATAAGGGTTATCCCGAGAGTTCTCTCTCAAACGTCACATGTTCAGAATGAAAATAGAATTTTGTGAGGAGTTTTTATTTCAACATCCTGAATTATTCAAAGAGTGAATCAGAACAGCAGGTGGATTTGAAGGATACATAAATAGAACTACTGAAAGATATCATGTGTCGAAAGAAACATGTTGCAGACAGAATGACATACGAAATATAAATTCATCCCTTATCAGAATTGATGCGGTAAAGACGAAATAATTAATAAAAATTGTTAGATATTCAAGATTCTTACTAAATTGTTTCACAATGAAGTCGAAAAAACACAGTTTTCGAACGTTCATTGATATCAATGAATTGAGGATCATAAAACATATGTATCTTCGTTATTTACAAATGTTTCTCTTGTGCTTTCTTATGAATCAATTCTACTCTATAGTTCAGTCCAAGATGCATAGAAACCCTGGTGCGATCACAGATTCGATTTTGTTTCTACCAAAGTTGTTGATACTGTAATTGCATTAATACCGTTGGCTTCATTCGTCGATGGATGGCGCAGAAGTCGAAAATAGCCAAGTTTCCAACATTCCACGGTGCCTTGATTTGTTATTTGATTGTTTTTGAATGTTGACATGACACTTGTCGCTTGTCCAACCGTCAATCGTCAATGATAACATTAATCTGTAATTTTGCCAACATCTGTGCTAAAGAAGTGAAACGGTACCAATGCAATAAAAATAACATGAATCAAGTAGGCCGTACATCAACACTTTTGTATGTCGGTATCACAGGTATAAGTGATCACACCAGGGTTTCTATGCATCTTGGTTCAGTCGACAGGTAGTTTCAGATAGAAAAAAGTCGAAAGTTAATGAAACTTTAAGATGTTATTCAGGGATGGTTGAATAATATTTTCTCAAGTTTTGGACCTCGAGGACCCTGTGCTAAAAAAGTATGGGGGGGAAAACTGCAAATTTTTCGACCTTGGGGTGGTTTTTCCTCAATAACTTTTTTGCCTTACGTTCTACAGCAAAAACGTTGATCTACTTTTTTGTAGATCGTCAAATTTTCTACTAATTTGTTGCTTCAAACATGTTTGTGTGTCAATTTGTTACCGAGATATGGCGCTTCGAAGAATAGGTAATTTTTCAAATTTCGCCACAAAATGCAGAATTCCACCCTATTTCTTCTGTTATGCAAGAATTATGATGAAATGTAGTTGCTATTATAATTCCTACTTGAAATCACCAACTTTAGTCGTTCCTCCCAAGGATAATAGAGTGTCGGGCCGAGGGGAGTGTGTGATCGCTACAGCAGTAAAAAGCTGGAAAACAATAGATGTTAGAACGCGGCTCCTGTGGAACTGCGGAATGCAAACGATGAGACAATATTCAACATAGAAGGCTGAAATTTGTCTATTCTACCTGCGCTACCTAGACCTATTTGTTTTCGATTTTGAGGTCATATTAGATAACTTTTCATTTTATTCTTTCAACATGACTCTATTATTCATTAATTCCAAGAAGAAATCTAAATATAGTAATTATAGAAAGGTATAAGTACCTCAGGTAGAATAGTCAAATTAGGTAATAAGAAAATTAAAATTAGGGATTGGTAAAAATGGGAAAGAGAGTGTTTAACCACTCACAGTATATATAAGATTAAGTTAGA
Source organism: Chrysolina americana (assembly GCA_958502065.1). Classification (NCBI taxonomy): domain Eukaryota; kingdom Metazoa; phylum Arthropoda; class Insecta; order Coleoptera; family Chrysomelidae; genus Chrysolina; species Chrysolina americana. The sequence continues at coordinate 16,170,982 of OY293414.1, forward strand.
TAAGTAACATTAGAAACCTTCAGCTCTTGAAGTGAATAACTTTGTTAGCGAAAGGAGCATTGAGTGTTGGTGACAGTTTTGGTTTTTGGGTAATTTTCTGAGATGGCGTCTACATCTCGTGGATCAGACTTGTGTTTTGTTTGTAAAGGAGGAGTTGAAGCAGGTGAACTAACTGTAGTAAAAGCCAGAGGAGTTGCCAGACTGTTGGAGTCCAGTGTAAACAGGAAACTTTCGGCAGATAAACAGTTTCTGCGTGAGTTGAGTGAAGTAAGAGTGCACAGTCCTTGCCAAACAAGGTAAAACAATGAGAAATTGATTGCTGCATTTACACGTCGTGGATGTGACACATCCAAAGCTCCTCCTGCACCTACACGACGGTCACAAGTTGCGAAATTCGACTTCACCAATGCGTGTTTCTTTGTGAGGAAGCTATCACTGATGGTTTCAGAGGTAAACAGGCAAAATTGCCCGTGGAAAGGCGCAATGCTACAGTCAAAGTGACTCTACCCGAAATTTCTAATAGAATCATCGAAAAGGCGAGGATGCGTGGAGACGACTGGGGAAAGAAAATAGAAGTGCGCATTAGCCAGTTGCAGAATTTGGACACTGATTTAGTCGCCATCAATGCTGAGTATCATCAAAAGTGCCTCGCAAGTTTTTACCATCCACCTAAGTCATCGCATAAAAGAGGATTCCGCCCATCGTCAAGGTGTTGACAAAACCATGCAGGTGATATTTTCATACATCGACGAGTGATGAATGCCAGTTTTCCATTCAGTAGCTGATTGAGGAAGACCGTCGACCACACAGCAAAAGTGTCCAAAGTTGGTGACTTCAACTAAGAACCATAATTACGACAACATTTCATCATAATTCGGGTATAACAGATGAAATATAATATTAGGAAAGTTAGAAGAGGATAATTTTTCATGAAGAGGCGGATTTCACTTCCAATAGAACTGTCAGTTCTCAAAATTGTCGCTGGTAGTGAGACGGTAATCCCCATTTTACGATCAAGACTCGTGATCAGTATTGTTTCAAGACGAACGTGTGGTGTGGTATCTACAAGAATAAAATAATAGTAACTTATTTTTTTCTACAGTTTTACAAAATGACAACTTTCTAGATGAATTGTCCTTACAAGACCGACAGGGTATATGGCTTCAACAAGACGGTGAAAAATTGCATAGTACAGTAGCTGTTAGGACAATCCTTCAAACAATTTTCTATGACAAATTAATAAATAGATATTTCGATAGTTTTTGGCCGGCTAGATCTCCAGACTTAACCTCTCTGGATTATTTTACATGAGGCTACTTAAAACAAAGAGTTTACCAGCAGAGGCCTTTCCAAGGTGTTGATCATTTGGAGAGAATCATTTCAGATTCAGAAGAATGTATTACGGGAATTTAATGAAACAATCAATACATGTTGTGAAAGAAATGATAGATATATTGAAATAATTTGATTTCCAATAATATTATCAATATTACTTTCACTTACCTTGTTTTCTTCTGTCTAACTATTCATTTGTGAAATAAATTATTATATGATATGTATAAATTAATTATTTTAATGCAATAGCAGATTGTTAAATAACTTACTAATGAAAAATTTCCGGAAAAGATCAGTATGGAAGAGTCCGCAAAATTAATATCTGGAAAGATTCATCTAGATATCCATCTGGACAAAATGATCAAGTAATAAACGTCGACGTGAAAAAGAAATTTGATGTTGGAGGAAAGCCACTTCAAAAATAAGCAAGTCAGCTTCTTTATTTGGAGGTGTCATCAAGGAGATGATGTTTTCATTCAATGAATCATATTTGTATATTGTTTTCTGCCAAATCTTACCTATGTATATTTGACATATTTTGAGCTGTGATGTTATCAAGATATAGTGGAATGTTGCGAGTTATGAACAAGTTTTGTGTAAAAAACGATTAAGAACAGGAAAAGCATATTATAATTTGAACAGTTTTCAAATAGAATGAGGAAAGTATATCCCGCTGATCCTTCTGCCGAATTACTCATAGAACACCTATTTTTGGTACACTGATACTCATAATGTATTTTACCCAAGCAATAGAGATAAAAAAGGAACAAAATATGGCATCCTCCACTCCAACCAAACGCTGTTAGGACCATGCATTCAAGTTGGAGAGATGTTGATAGTAGAATGATAGGGCGAGCGTCTTCATTCCTCGAACGAAAACAGAGGGTGACCTTACCATGCGATATTCCATGAACTCTGCAGAGTATAAATATTTCTTGGAAAGTTTCATCCGCACTTTTATGACACTTTCAGTGAATATATCTGACCCAAATAAGAAAATGTAGGCAATATGCCAGATTTTCAGCGTTAATAAAACAATATCAGATCGATAAAAGACGAGGCAATTTTCTACCGCGGAGTAGTTGCAAATCTACTCCATGAGTAATGAGGAAATTTTTCCGAGGAGAAACGGATTAAGATCATTAAAACTCTGAACTGAAATTTGATGCAGTTTCGTACAATTATTGGACCCCCATGAGTAGCCAATTACTGAAGACATTCCGGATTACCTTTTTTGATTGTCCCTATCAAATATTCAAAATGTATACTGCTAAACAATTGCTACTGTATTCAAGAGTTATATAGTTGTAAAAAATATGTTGTTTGTATTTCGTTATTGAGTTTTGTGTTTTCATGGCACATTCTCGCACAAAATTCATACACTCATATGTCATTGAAAAACACACTCATTTAATGCACTGAATACAACAAAAATCATACAATAAATATTTTTCAAATTAGTATCAAACGGACTAAAAAGAATAACATAATTTCTACAGACTCCGTAGAATCATAAGCCCATGAAGATTCCAAACCCTATACGAATTTTTTCGAAATTCATGATTGTGACTGATCAATAATAGTTATGAAAAAATTTGTAAGATTTAAAACTAAAAACGTAGGGCGCTTGCAAATATATGATTCCAGAATGGAGTTTGATCATTGAAATAATCCAGCCTTTCGCATATTTTCCTATAGTAGGTATAGGATTGTCGGCAAAGGTCGAACAGAAATAATTCAACAGCCTCATACGACTGCCAAATCACGTCTACTCAACGCCTGCAAAGTTTATCCACAAGAATATACTTTGCATGCAAAGTTTATCCACAAGAATATACTTTGCATGCAAAGCTTATCCACAAGAATATACTTTGCATGCAAAGTTTATCGACAAGAATATACTTTGCAATACTTCCTGTAACAACCACCAACTGGCAATCGAAAACATGTGACATCTGCAGACTAGTTTCGCGATTCGACTCGCTCATCAGTACAGACTCGGCCACAATATGTAATTAATTTCCAATCGGTTTTGTTAACTGGCACTCACTAAGAAAGTGAGCAACAGAGCCATGTATAGAAACCACAGAAAAATTTCGACCAGTACCCAGACTTCGTTTGATGCCGAAGATACCAATTTCATCATGAAAAATACTTGAATATTTCTCATGTGGAACTGGGAGTTCCCCCTACATTTTTTCATATTCATCGCTTCTCTTTCTTTTCCTTAAAATTATGCAGGGTGAGAGGGGCCAGTGAAGTGAAGCCTCCGGCCGGAAATTTCTCCCTACGGGCCTGTACCTGCAATCCACCGTCCTAATCACCTATTCTTTTTCAATTCACTCGCATATCTTTCTTCAATTTTGAAATTACCGATATAGATCAATTCACAGGATGACTTTTCGGGTTCAAAGGCCGACGTTGATTACGAGTTAGACTCGACGTTTCGCGAACACGAGTGATTGGCATTCTCAAGAGAGACTTTTGTACTTGACAGCTACTCAATCACAATCGATTGAGTGCCTTTGTGGAACATTGTATGGCAATTTTATATTAAGTGTCTCCAAGACCTGCAACTAGACTGTGAGAGAAGTTGCTTATCTTTGAATTTCACTGGTGTGTAACGTGCCTGTGTATTTTTGAGTATTCAAAATGACCTGCAAGGTTTTCTTGTGTCGAGTTATATATCTTTTAGGAAGTTTTGATCACTTGAACCACCTGCAACGTACAAATATGAGGAGTTGGTTGTCTTCAAGTGTTCTTCTAGCTTGTAACGTGCTTGTGTGAAGTTACATGGCTACGGAGTGTCTTAATGTGTCTTTGTGAGAAGGAATATGATATTGAGGCATTTCTCAGGTCTTCTAGCTACTTCAGATCTGGAAAAATTGCCTCATTATCGAATATTTCTTACTTCATCTGACCTCATATAATGTTTTCATCATGTATCATGAGTATGATCGGTATATTTATTCACCTCCATACCGGTGGATATTTTATCACGGTTTTCAGAAAGTAAAAGCATTGGTTATTATTGAAAAATATTGCTTTCGTTCGTGTGGTTTTTTCATTGAAATGACCAGAATAATCTATAATACCATGATTGTACTTTTCTTTTTATGTACGCAATATTACATGTGATTAAAAGTGATTCAAAACGCTTGGGACACTTTCATGAAATCCTTCTCACAAAAAAACTCCTATTGCGAATATTTTGGACACAAATACCACTTCAAGGAAATTCAAACTTTTATTACCTAGTATAGACTTTTTCTGAATTAATGCTTAACCACTTTATATACAATGGTGCAAAGGTGATTTTGAAAGCTGTACAAGTGGTAAATGGCACAATGTTTAGTTTTGCTCGTCTAGTTTATTGGCTAATATGCACTTTTCTTATTCAAAAAACTTGCGGATATTTTCAAAATTTATTTATTAATTTCGCCTTCATCTTTTTCTTTTCATCATTCATTTCTATCGCAACAACTCAAAATTAAAACAAAAAATGTCAAAATACATATAAATTATTCACAGAGTGATATAAAATTCAACATTCTCCCCCCTGTATTTGGAATAAGGGAATGCATTTCAAATACATTCTTCTAAATATTCTACAGGACACAGTTTTGCAACAGGACGGCGGTCAATACTTTTCTTGACTTGGACGTCGACTACTCGGACCATACCATCTCTTCCTGGTAAAACATTAACAATTTTTTCCAAAGGCCAATTGTTTCTTGGAAGTTTTTCATCCATTACCACCACCAGGTCATTTTTCTTCAAACTGTTTGTTTTTTTTTATCCATTTCGATCACTTGATGAGAGTTGGCAAGTAATCCCGAATACAACGATTCCAAAAACATTGCGACAATTATTGTTGAGATAACTGCCACTATTTTTTTTAATTTCTTTTTTGGAGTCCACGATAATAGGCGGCTTGGCAATACTTGAGGTTCCAATTAGGAAATGGTTGGGTGTGAGGCTCTCAAAATCGTCGGCAGTGGAAGAAACATACGTTAGAGGTCGACTATTCACTGTATGTTCTGCTTCTAGGAGTAGTTTTTGAAGAACTTCCTGTTTGGGTAATCTTTCTTTTAGTATGACTCATAAGGCATTTTTAACTGATCGTACCATTCTTTCCCATGCTCCTCCAACATGAGGACTGGCAGGAGAGATGAATTTCCAATTAATTTATTGGGCTACCAATGTTCTATTGATCAAATCTTCGTCCAACTTCTGTACGGCATTCCTTAATTCTTTCTGGGCGGAGGTGAGGTTGGTACCATTGTCGCTCCAAATAGTATCTTGTTGTTCTCTTCTGGATATGAATCACCTTATAGCCAAGATAGCGGAGCTAGTGGACAGTGAATCGGCCAACTCGATGTGAACAGCACGAATGGATAACCACGTGAAAAGAACTCCATACCGCTTTTCACGTCGTCGACCAATAGCTACCAATATTGGACCATAATAATCCATTCCTACATAAGTAAATGCTCTTGATGGTCTTAATAATGTCATTTAAGGCAGTTGTCCTATTTCCGGTATTATTTTACAAAAATTACAAAATTTCAACATTTTTGAGGTCAACTTTCTTGCTTGTATAATCCAAAATTTTTGTCTCAGTTCATTTAGCGTCAACTGAAGTCCAGCATGAGCATTTTTTCTATGATAATAATTAACTAAGAGTCGGGTGAAATATTGACAATTACATAATATTATGGGATGTTTCGTTTCATAAGAGAGTTCTGGTGAATTATCAATTCTACCTTTGATACGAATGATATTATTTTCTAAACAAGGTGATAATCGAAATAACCTACTGTTTTTTGAAATCTCTTTTCCACGTCGAAAATAATTAATTTCATCTGAACTTTTAGACACCAGAGTTCTTCTACTTTTTTTAGATCCTCCCCTTAGAGTTCTCCTTTTAATAATCCTACTCTCTTTCTTTTCAGATTCGCAATAAATCTCAAAACATAAGCTGTATATCTAAGCAATTTAATGTAATTTGAAAATTTTATACAGTTTGGTAAAAAATTCATTTTTTCACATACAGTATGCAACAGAATAATTTCTTCAGGCAATTCTATTTTCTTCATTTCTTCGGTTGAAATGTATTCCGTTTCTTTAATTTCTAATCTTGGCCAAAATTTGTTTTCTTCATACAAAAACTCCGGACCGTGAAACCAATTAACTCTCAGATCAATATTTGTTTCGTTACTATTTCTTGTTGCTTCGTCAGCTATATTCATATATGATGGTACCCAATTTCAATCATTCACATCGGAATTATCCTGAAGTTCACCCACTCTGTGAGCGACAAAAGTCTTGAAACGTTTTGCATCCAATTTCAGCCAGCAGAGTACTATTCTTGAGTCAGACCAGAAAAAAGTTTCCTTCATTTCCAGAGAGTGACCTGATGTTTCAGCGCGGCTGGAGACACCTTGTTTTCTCCGACACCTTGCTTCGTGTCATTTTTTGGCACCTCTGTTTTGGCTTTATGAACCTTGCTTTTACTTCTTGTTTCCATACTTCTAATTTTCAAGGCTCGAAGACCAGCAGAATGTTTAGTTTTACCTGTAATAGTACTTAGATAGGGATCCGGTCGGAGGCCAGCACAATGTTTAGTTTTACCTGTAATAGTACTTAGATAAGGATCCGGTCGGAGGCCATCACAATGTTTATAGGCCAAGCAATAGAGATATTGTCCTTGACAAAAATACTACGTGGAAGCCGCCTGTGCCATCCCATGCAGGACAGTACGTAGTTTATTCCCACTATGTCTCAACTCGAAAATGTCATTTTTTAATTTAAATAACAATAAACAACAAAAAATCGCGTTTCATTTAGTTTTTTTATTGTAAAATGGTAACTATTGAAGCAGTGTTAACGGTGCAAAAGGATGAACTGTAGAGAATTGAATTCCGAAGAGAATGACTGATCAAGCAATCCGATCGGATAATTAGAACCGGAAAAAAGCGGGAAAAACCGGAAAATTGTATTTTTTTTTTGTTAAATTTATAACTCTGCCATTTCTTAATATTAAGAGCTGAAATTTTGCACGATAGTAGCTATTGTCGTGCGCCTTATGTGTACAAAACCTGGATTCAGTCGGATTGATACTTTTCGCACAATCCTCATTTGAATTTTTTTTGGAAATATTTTCGCGGAGAGCTGGATGCGTTTGATGTCGTCCGATTGAAATTTAAAAAATAGATTTGGAAAATAGACGTGAGCAGTAACAAAACGTCTACTCTGATTTTTCGATAAAACGCGTTCAAGTGTGTTAAAAACTAGTGAGAACATGAGGGAAAACGACCGACCGCGCGTAAGCAATCGAGTGGTGGGGACTGTGCGAATCGAGGAGAAACGTTTATAGTCCGGTGGGAACAGCGCCGAAATCGCCTGTTTTAAAGTCTGACCCATTTTTGCGGTATATCAAAATGGGATCTATGCAGGTCGATTCCTTATGTCTTTCCACATATGAAATGGAAATCTACGACACGCCAGCTTGGTCGTGACAAAAATTACATGGAAAAATCGAAAAAAATTGGGATATTCCAAAAATTAATTAAAAGAAGGCGCTATAACTTCTAAGAGTTATTTGAAAAATTCTTTCACTGTTAGAAAGGCCTATTCACGTACTTTGGAATGAGTCTCCAAAAATTTCTAAAGAAAAAAAGCATTTTCCGAAAATGTGCTTTATTTTGTGCTGAGATAAAATTTTCAATAAAATGTTAATGTTTCAACACGCTGAAAGTCACTCATGATTCACCCAACTAAAATTCTCTTTTCACAAAAACTGCGCAATTTTCCCAGCTACATTTATCGATTATGTATAGATCTATTATCGATAATGAATTGGCTAGAGCAATTTGAAAATGACGAATACAAGGACCTCATGGCGTTTAGGTTTGCCACCGCTAATAATACTGTTTCGCATATGAGCATTATTTTGTGCCGAAACTCAACTTTCAATGAAATGTTCATTTTTCAACACGCTGAAAGTCACTCATAATTCATCCGACTAAAATTCTTTTTTCACCGAAAACTGCGCAATTTTCCAAGTAGCATTACATGTAAATTATATATACATATTTTCTCGACAATAAATTGGCTGCAGCCATTTGACGACGACGAAACATATCATCGGCGAAGCAATATTCGTAAACCACTGTCGCCTGGGACCGTATGGTAAGGTTTGAAAATAGAATAAAGTTCATTGAATTGAAGTTCCTAATTCTTGTGAAACATATTTGTACACAATTCATTATATATTTACACGGTGTTACAGAAAGTATTCACAAGAAATGTGCAATTAATTTTAATTTTATTCGAAACAGATCACTTATATAGACTGCCTGATAAAAATATTCACAGATGATATCATAAGAATATCCAATATGGAATTGGCAATTGGGAAGACCATAACGATATCTGTAGAATGTACGATTGTAGGATTTGTAGGTTTTCCAGATGTACATGTGAGACACGAGAAGTCCGTAGAACTGCTCATTACTAATATCCTATACAATAGGAGTATTTGGATCAAAAATTACATCTGATAAAATTTCCTTGCATACTTCCTCTCCAATTGCTTGTTGCATGGGAATGTTTATCAAAATTTTCGGACCACCTATAGACCGATTTCGGGGTGTTGCCCCTCATCAATATAGGTGGTTCGATGTAAATCCCATTTCAGGGCCGCGAACGCGCCCGCACCGTGGATAGATCCAAACTGAGAGCGCCACTTTTATCACAAGTAATTCAATGTTTGTAGTGGCATTAGCCAGGAAGTAGTTATTTTTTGATAGATTTTCGACCCAAATACTGCTATTTTACAGGATATTAGCAATAAGAAGTCATACAGACATCTTGTGTCTCATATTATAAGCTCATTGGAACTACAGATTTTTTTATTATTTTGTTACAAGAAAATGCTAATCTTTCTCCGAAGTGGTTTTCCATAGACTTTCGCAGAAAGTTTGGATTTGGAGTTGGATCTACAATAAGTCTTCTTTTTTTCATCGAAAATGGGATATTGGACGCCTGTCTTTTTTTGATGATTTTTAAGAACTGAACCAAGAGAGGCAAAGTCCAAACGTGGCTAGGTAACGAAAATCTGAAAGCCTCTGACTGGGGGTGGACCGAACAAAATAATCGTTTAGTTCCCGTAAGAACCACTGATCCACCAATCCCTAAAACATTGCTTTATCAGATTTCGTATTCATGCAGGAAAAAAGGATGTTTTGATGCATCATGTACTTGTAAAAACACAGCTTGAGATGTTCGAATCTTTGTGCATACTGCCACGAAGATACGTGTTACAATTTACTAATAAATAATAATGATACAATTATGTCTGATGATGAATGTAGATCCGAGGATGAAAGCGATGATTTCATGTCAATAGACAATATCAATTTTAATAGAGAAGTAGCAGAATGCGATGAGCCTGCCAAAAAAAGAAGGATTTTGTAATTGCGTTAAAATAAAAATGTACAGTTATTATGTATCAAAATTGATTACTTTGTTTTGTAATAAAAAAGCTGCTATCTATTCATATATTGTATATAAATAAAGATATGTAGCAAAAAACATAGAATACCTGCTTATTCTTTCAGCACTCATGAAATCTGAGTCACGAATCGAATTCCTCAGGTTCAGATACCCCAAAATCAAGAAAAAGACCAATCAAATAGCTGCAGTACATGCCGAGATAAACAAATGCAAATAATTATAAGTTGCGCGTAGCGCGGGCGTAGTACTATATTATATACGTTTCTCCCCGATTCGCACAGTTCCCCACCACTCCATCCCTCACGCGCGGTAGGTCGTTTTCCCTCATGTTCTCACTAGTTTTTAACACACTTAAACGCGTTTTATCGAAAAATCAGAATGGACGTTTTGTTACTGCTCACGTCTACTTTCCAAATCTATTATTTAAATTTCAATTGGACGATCTCACACGCATCCAACTCTCCGCGAAAATATTTCCAAAAACATTCAAATGAGGATTGTGCAAAAACTATTAATCCGACTGAATCCAGGTTTTGCACACATAAAGTGCACGTCAATAGCTACTATCGTGCAAAGTTTCAGCTCTTAATATTGAAAAAATGGCAGAGTTATGAATTGAAGAAAAAATTACACAATTTTCCGGTTTTCCCGCTTTTCTCCGGTTTTAATTATCCGATCGGATCGTTTTATCCGTCATTCTCTTCGGAATTCAATTCTCTACAGTTCACCCTTTTGCACTGTTAACACTGCTCCAATAGTTTCCATTTTACAATAAAAAAACTAAAAAAACGCGATTTTTTGTTGTTTATTGTTTATAACAAATTAAAAAATTACATTTTTGAGTTGAGGACATGGTGGGAATAAACTACGGACTGTCCTGCACGGGATGGCACAGGTGGCTTCCAGGTAGTATTTTTGTCCAAAAAGCAATCATTTGTGGCTCTAGCTTGGCCTATTAGTTTTGCTCGTCTAGTTTATTGGCTGATATGCAATTTTCTCATTCAAAGAACTTGCATATATTTTCCAAAATTATTTATTATTTTCGCCTTCATCTTTTTCTTTTCAACATTCATCTCTATCGCAACAACTCAAAATTAAATAAAAAAATGTCAAATTACATATAAATTATTCACAGAGTGATATAAAACTCAACAGTTGGTTTCCAATAAAGAAAGGCAAAGCTGCCCTGTACGTCTTTTTCATAAATTGATATCAAAACGAGGCGATAATATCACCCCACCACGTCTGATCTTGAAACCGAATTACCACTGGAAAAATGAAACTGACAAATGGTACGAAGAAATACAATAAATGGATGGACTTAATCTGCTTGAATGCAAAGGACAAAATGATAACAAATCATTCAAATAGATCAACTGCTATTAGCGAATCGGCGAATTGACAAAAAGTGGTGTAGAAGAACAATAATTGCTGAAAATTACTGATCATAGCAATAAAAATTTCATAAAACCTTACTTAAATCTTGATCAAGAACACCATAACAAGATCATGAATATTATGCATGGTAATAGATCTTCTATAGTAAAGAACAGCAACGAATCTTATTTCAGTAAAATTTTAATAATCACTTACTGTACTTTTAATAAAAACCAAATGTTTCGTTGTGTTGAGTTATACATTTTTTGTCAAAAAAAATTTCTTTGAATATCCTTCGAACATAGAAAAATGCCTCAAAATTTTATGACAAATTTTTCAAGCTCGTTACGAAGGAACGAGCTTTCGCTTGTCATAAAATTATTTCGTCTGTTATCAATGTCCTAGAGATATTATTACTGATAATAAAAAATATACGTATTCTTTGAAACTCTCTTAATTAAGTGCACCACATATTTTCAGAAATGTTGATCGGAACCGAATCGATTGCCTATCTCGTTGATCCATCTATAAAAACTTCCATATCAACTAACTTTGTGAAACAATCAGATTATTTCAACTCATCTGTCCCATATAAGTCTATATTATTAAACGTCACACTGGGGTTAAGTGTTCAAGGGGCTTCTCTGCTTATGATTCACCTCATTGTTCTGCAAAATGTTTGTAGGCATTATGGATAATACCCACTTTATCCTCAGAATAATTATTATATTATCGTGATAGTGCAAAATTAGCCTGTTCTCACTTAAAACGTCTCTTCAGCTTATGAATGGAGCTAGTCTATTATCTAAAATGGCCTATTCCCTGAACTGTGCTGTACTTCCTCCAGAACTGAATCAAGTTCAGGAATTCCATGAAATCACTAATTAGAACATTAGATAGCAATTACTATCGCTATTTTCGGGATGGAAGTAAAATTTGAAGTAAAATAAAATTATCACATAGGGTTGAATTCCATCCATTTGTATACGTTCTCATTTTATAGTTTATTTCTTCCTGAAAATTAATTTGATATTTCATATGTGGGATGACAATCTTCATCAAATGACGTGTAGCGTTTATAATTACGTGCTTTATATTATAGAACGATACCAATAAATATTGTTCTACTTAATGCTGGGGGTTTTGTTAGTTGGAGGTCGAAGCCTACAACTATGGTAGTAATGTTAGGTTGATCACAACTGCAATGCTGCTTCTTCGCAAGTTCTATTATATGTTCTAGAATAGCCCTACTCAGTGGCTCTAATAGGCAAGGGAGATTTATCAGGCAGATAAGCCTAAATTTTATGATTTACGCACTTGGCTAGTATACCTCGTATGTGGAATATCACATTCGCACGTTATACAATACTTCTCATTCTCGTTCAATAATATACTATAACAGCTGTCCACTTGTCCATGTTTCTCTGGATATTGTAGACAGTGAGGCCATAAATCAAAACTCTGTTTGTTGGTGATTTCTAGTGCAGCTTGAAACCCTGGCAAATTTGGTGACTTTCTCCACTCACGTTTGGTTTTATGATGCCTTCGATTGATTTTTTTTTGGGATGAAACGAGTTTTTTTGTTTGACACAATAACGATAGTTTTTACTTTAATGTTATCTTCAATTTTGAAAAATTGTCAAGTAACTGTTAGAAATGGATGTAATTCAAAGTGAGGATAAGTTATTAATACCACCAGACATAAGAGACCAGGCGCGAAATGTGGAATTGAACCTATTTCACCAGATTCATGGAATACTGACAGAAGAAATATGTAGGATCTTACTCTGAAAACGTGCTGATTGCCTATTTTTCCGATCTTTCAAAAAAAATTAAGCCTTCGAGGTTATGGTCTACCTATTCGATATTGAAAGCTAACCTGAACATAAAAAATAACTTTGATTTATCAAAATATCTGAAGCTACGGGCTTTTTTGAAATGGCAGTCAGACAGTTTCCATGCATACAAGAAAAAAGAGAACAGGAATTGTGGAGAGAGTTTGATTGCAATAAAAAATTGTTCGCAATTCACCATAAATAGATCTAAAAAATGAAAATTTACTTTTGCAGTTTTAATGTAATAAAACCAGTTTTGTGAAATAAGAAGTGAGCGACTGCTTTGTGGATTTTTTTTGTCCCCTCATTTTTGGGCACACACCACACAAAAATATTCTTTCGTTTTGATGATGGCAATGAACAAAAATTTCTAAAAATTAGTGGAAATGTACTGTTCATTTATTTACTTCTTTGAATTATTTTTATCTCTATGCATTCATATATCCCTCCATCAATCAAAAAGAATTGTGTCTGACTCCCTTCTTTCTCAGGGATAAAGACCGTTAAGTACTGGTGTAATAGCGGGTTGGCGAATTCAATTCTGGGACACCCCGCAACTTCAATCAAGTTCAACCTGACGATAGCGAAAGTATCTAATATTACTTTCATATTCACGCGTTTGAAACAACAAAGCCTGTATCAGTTTCATTTATTTCGATTTACCATACGCCTGTGTATTTGAGAGCACACACTGAATACAGAGTAGCGTACTTCCGCTTTCCGCTCGGTGGAAATGGAAGTTGTCTTTTCATGAGGACGATTTAGTTCATATTTATTTTCCGGGAAGGTTTGCTTCACTGAGACTGGCTTCCTAAAACTGGGACGAAGTGAGTTAGTTGACATTTAATACAGAATATTTGTTGAGACTTCATAAGCTGAATAATATCAGTTTGTAAAGGTTTTATTTCATTCTTTGTACTCTTCTTCGAGTTAGATTTATATTTGTTTGGAGTAATATAATTGCAAAGTTTTTCCATTAATAGTGGACGGATCAATGATGTTACGAGAAGAACTAATATGAAAAAATTGTGAAACAGTAAGTTGAGCAATAGAAATCATCATTAAATAAGTTTTTGTACAATTGTCATTGAAAAGTATGTTTTTAATTCATAGGCATACTTATGAATTAAAAACAGTTTTTTCTACGACAACCTCGATAAATGTTTAATTTATAACCGTAACTTCAATCATAAACAAGCACATTTTGTACATAATTTCATTTTTGCTTCGGTTACTAGGCAAGTTGCTAAGCAACAAATGCGAAATGGAATATTTCGTTGTTAGGTCTAGGTCTGAAACCACGACGACTACGGCTTGTCAAATTATGACGTCCAGTGACAAATTGATGAAATGTCAGCAGGTCGTTTCCGTCAAAGTTTAAGTAGGTAACGAGTAATTTCATAGTTGTTTTCTATGAAAACTATTAATTAAAATGAAAACTAATAGTGATATTGACACCTCCGAACATAATAGAAGCAGCCAAGGTATCAACACTGAATTTATTACCGGAAATGTCGAAAAGTATATGTATCAACTCGCTTATAATAATTTTTTGGAATGGAAGGTAGATCAAAAGACAAAATCGTTTTCCGAGAACGTTTTGAGGCATATTTTGGCGACTTGTCCAAAAAATGTTAAAGTTCCACTTTGTGGTAGCAGCGAATTCGGAGTGATGAAATACCATCAGTTTATTTCTTTCAAAGTTTTTGCAATGTATGTATGTATTAAACGTGAACGATATGTTGTCATAGAAAAAGTATAGTATGCAACTCGCAACAAAATGGCCATTTTGTGATCATTGCATAATATACTATTTCACAGTATGCGTCAAAATCATATTTGACACATAAATGATGCTGGTGCAGAACTAGAACTTATCTTACTGGAAAACATTTTATTTTAATTTTCGATGGAATTCTCGATGTAACCCTCAGCTACAGTTGAGGACATTCACCCGCCATGTGGTTTTGTTGTAGTCAAATATTCGCTACTAGAGATGCTGAAGATCTTCGAAACCAATGGCCGGTGAACTTATGCGGATCTGGTAATTGTGTAATAAATTGTGATCGAAATTAAACATTATTATACCATCAAGTCTGACTTCTCTGGGTCAGGCGAATCTAGTCCTTACAGAGTGGTAACAAAGCAAGCAGGGTATTCCCAATTAAGTCGGCACCATTGCCAACTTCCTTATTATTAATGCTACGAATTCGGTTAAATGGGCAAACTATATTTCTTTCAATGGAACACCCTATATTTTTTCATGCATTTCGATTTGTAATAACATTTTCAACAACAAAGCTCATATCACCTTTTTTCCTAAAGTGGAAAATGAGCGACTTATGTGGAAATATTTCTTTCTTTCACTAGTACAAAAAATTTCTTTGTTTTGGCGAATAAACCTCATGATTGTCCAAACACTCAATTTTGTTACTTATAAGAATGACAATATTTTGTTACTAATAGCAAAATAAGACAGTAAAAAGAAAAAATTGCGCTGGAATGTGAACTCGTGAAACCCGTGATCATCATGTCGACGATATTCGGGTTTAGTTTGGTTATTTATGTGGATGGGACCTGAAAGAATCCAACCAAGCTTGGTTTTTTGCAGAATTGGTTGACCTTTGCCGAGTTTTATCTGACCAATGCCAACAAGTTCCCAGAAGATTTGAGCTCCTATCAATAAATCGAGAGGGGTAGACTGATGAAAGTTTGGATCAACTAAACTGATATTTGGTTGGAGTTTTAAAATATTTCTGTTGAAAATAATATAATAATATATGCTTTCATTCACACAAAAAATACAATAAAATACAAATAAAATACAACATACAAAGTTTATAATATTTGTGAAACAAAGCAAAAATCCGAAAAGTGTATACACACTTGTTTCGGTTCGAGAATTAGGATTGAAAACTATTTTGGTAATAATAGCTAGGTATAAAATGTAATAATAAAAAAGTCATGAAATATATAGAGGTATATGTTTAAAAATGTAGTTAGTTTAATAAAATAATACTATGAATAGAATAGAATTATGAGTACTTAGTAGTTATTCAAACGTAGTGTATTATCATTGACTAATTCAATTATCGAAATAATGATTCACAGTTCTACCCATTTGAATTATGTGATTCCTTAGTTGGTATTTGAAGTGATTTATATTGACTAGAGACTTCATGTTTTCTGGAATGCTGTTGTACAGTTTAGGTGCGAGGTAAGAGTAAGACCTTTGAGTAGCTGTTTTGGACATGAATGGTATGATACAGTGCTGTTTTTTCCGAGTATTGTGTTCATGTTCTGGTATTTGAAATAATTGCTTCCGTATATGTTGTCGCACACAGGAGCAGTGGTAATACAATTGCCTGATATCGAATATTCTCGTTTCAATGTATAAGGTATTTGTTGGAAACCGAGAATTCTTTGAAAAAATTAATTTCAGGAACCTCCTCTGCATGACTTCTAAAGTATGGAGATAAGTTTTTGGAGCTGAGCCCCAAACAAGTATCCCATAACGAAGATGGCTTTCAACTAGTGAATAATATAATGTTTTGAGATAGTTTTCAGGTAATAGCTCTTTGAGTTTCCTAAATTTGTACAATATGGCTCTTAGTTTCTTCAGAAGATATGCTATATGTAAGTCCCATTTCATGTGAGAATCAATAATTATACCTAAGTACTTTATTTTTGTTTGGGGGTAGATGGTGAAAGTCTTTAAACGAGAATTCATATTGAGCTGGTCGAAGGTCGGTCTAGTGAAGGATTTACAGGTGAAGTATAGGTAGGTGGTTTTTTCCATGTTCACGGTTAGTAGTTTAAAGTCCAGCCATTGTTTAATTCGTGAAAAACCAGCTTCCGCATTAACTTCCAAATCATTCCATGTGTCCGCCCTATAAAAGCCGTGTCATCGGCAAAACCTATGATATAATCATTATTTTCCAGTGAGAATAATCCATTAATGTATATGTTGAAGAGGGTGGGACCAAGTACAGTCCCTTGGGGAACTCCATATTCAATGAACATCTCATTGCTGAGAGTATCCTCAATCCTGACAACTTGGTGTCTGTTCATGAGGTAGCTTTCGAAAAGCAGCAGATTATTATTGCGTATTCCAATATCTTTTGGGCAGTTTATGAGCAGTTGGTGACTCACTGTATCGAATGCTTTCGATAAATCGATGAAAATAAAAGAATGAAGAATGCCAGTAATGTTTGGAAGAACGAAGCATGGTAACGCTGTTTAAAAATCATTTGTTTTGTAGTGAATTTTTGCAATTGTTGAGGAATTAATATCAGATCTAACTTGGTTGATACCAGAAATAGAAAATGACCTATTATGTTGCATAGTTTTTCAGATATAAAATTACTCTGTGATTCAGGGTCAAGAAGAACTTTGCAGTCATGCGAATGATCATGTTTGTCCAAGATTGTAACAATTGCAGTTGACAGTAAAACAATGGGTTTTGTGTGGGTGTTCATGGATGTGAGAGGAATATCAGAATTATCTGATTGTGAGTTTGATGCCTCAGCTGGAATAGTAGCACCGGAAGAACGTTGTATAGATGTCGTTGCTGTTGGAGTGTCTGCTCTAACGTTAAAGTGAAGTAAAGTGTTGTGTGGTTTATTACATTTTCGACAGCCAGCAGATCTGCAATCGCTCGTTAAATGTCCAGATCGGAGACAGTTAACACATAACCTTGATCGTTTAGCCCCATTTAATCTAGAGGTCGTTTCTAGTTTTAAAAACTCAGAAAGTCCCTGAATTCGGTAAGTGATGATAATTTATTAGATTTATTTGATAATTCCCACTCACGCCTGGATGCATGATCTAGTTTGGTTGTTATCAAATAAATTATTAAAGCATCCCATTTATCGACAGGTAGTTTGAGTGCTTCCAGAGCTCTGAGTTGTTTTTGCAATCCATCTAAAAGTTGTCTTATACCTTGATTGGATTCATAGTAAGGTGCTACGATTTAAGAATCAGTTCTTGGAACCCTTTTTTGTACTATACGTGTATGATGTACCTCAATATTTTATAAATGCTCATGTACCAAGATATGCTGACGATATGATCACATTTCAAGGAGACCATGTAGAAGAGCTAATGCCCCCGAAACTAATTCTCAATGTAGACAGATCAATGACTATCAACTTTCGTCTTAGGAGGGACATAATCATCAACCTATAATCCTAGCGAAGAAGTGAAGTTCTTAGGTCTTCATTAAGATAAAACACTAATTTGGGACTCCCGAATAGACATTATTTGCTCGAGACTAATCAAATCCTATTTCATGTCGAGTTGAACAACAAGCTGTTTGCGAAAATTCTTGGTAACGGGGCATTTTTGGAGCCCCTGCAAACTTTTAGGACTGCCCACAACTATAGAATGCATAATAACTTTGCTTGTGAATGTTACCACTAAACCTAAGAACTTCACTCTTTCGGTAGGGCTAAAAATCGGGTTAGTCCATTATGACCGTCGTCGTATCGTAAGCAATATGATCACATAGGCAATTCTAGATAAGACGAGGTACAAGAACTGATCCTTGGGGGAAGTATATGCCTTGGATCTTACATCGTTGCAACTCACTATTATTTTTAGATTTGCTGTATATGATTCCTCCCAGTCAACAATCTTAATAGGAATCCCATAAGATGATACCTTGATTATATCATATCTCAGAATACACGGTATGGACCACTCTCTATAGATCTAATAGAAAAGACATCACAAAATTATTGTTGTCGAATTGTTGATCAACATAATGGAGCCAATGACATGACGGAATTTTGAAAGATGTTTATCCTGAACCCATACTGATCTAACACAACAAATCAACAGATCGAAATGTTGAGATCGATCGATTTTGGTCATTGATAAGATATTTGGTTGGATTATTCACGTATAGTATAAATAGATGGTGTCCTAGAACTGATCCTTGGAGAACACCCAATTGCACATCGTTTATACATTTGATCTCAAATCGTAGCATCTCATTATCATTCTTTGGTCTGCCATACATAATTGTTGATGTGTTTTTCATCACTCCTTTCATGGGGTGGCATAACATATAGGTAAGCCTCCTTCAAAGTACTTATTCCTAATTTATTTGAGCAATCCCGAGTTTAAAGTCGGGATCCCGACTTCAAAGTCAGGATCCCGAGATTAAAGTCGGGATCCCGAGAATAAAGTTGGGATCTCGAGATTAAAGTCGGGATTATAAAAAAAGAAAAATTGTGGACCCTCAGCGCCTTCGTACATTTTTGAGCGTACGTATACATATTGAAGTTCTTAGAGACATACTTGGATCTACTGAATTAGATACATGATATAATTATATTGTCAAATAGTATGGTTAGCTTCCATTTCTTGAATAATTATTATATGATCACTTATTTGAGAGTGCATAACATTTAGCAGAATAGATATGTTGTCGATTATACATTTGAGAAATATATAGCAAGAAATGGTTATCTAAGGAATGACCCGACGAAAGTGGCAGTTTTCAGGCATATATCAGTTGATCCATTGACGAGTATAAAGCAGCTGGCGACATATAATAAAATGCAATGAAAGAGTTGTATTTCGTGTAAAATTTAATAAAATAAAATCACAAAGCGCTTTCGGCTATTAGGCCATCATCGGTGCTATACCTGCAAGTAAGTAGTAAGTAAGTAGTCGTGGAAAAATAAGGTTAAGAAATTTTGAATGACTTACTCGTCAGGTATTTATACAGGAGCAATATACTTATAAAAAGTCACCAAAACCATGGTTAACATTGGTTTTGATCGAACGCACATACATGTTATAATTAAGTACTTAATATATATATATACCCATTTAAGGGGTTTTTATTTAAAATTTCCGGTTTTTTCGCATTTTTCCAGGCAATGCAGAGCCAACTCGTGTTGAACTATCAACCACGAGAAACCGGAAAGGATAAAAATGTTTAAGTTGAGATTTTACATGTGAAATTTCTTGAATGGTGGTCCCTTCAAGAAACTAATTTGCAATTTAGAGAGATATGAGGTACTAAGCTACGAAGAAATAAACTCCATGTCGTAAATTGTCTGAGGAAATTATGTTTCTCAGTTTTTTTAGTATAACCTCGTATTACTAGCATTACCTTATTTTTTTTTCATAACAGTGAATGCTACTAGTACTAATAGGCAAGGAAATTTGGCACTGAAATCACCCAAACCCAGGAAATTTGCGCAGACAAATGGATCGACATGCGGACTTTTCCATATTTGCCACAAAAAAACACCCGAACTGTACAAAATTTTGCACCCAGGGATTTCTTAGATCGCGGAATCTCAATATCATGTTTAAATTAGCCTGTACACCTGGAGGTCAGGACGGCATTGGGAACGTCATCACCTGGAGTTCCTGCTCAACTTGTGATAAATCTTGTCACGAACTTGACATCAGTAACCTGCCCCGTAGGACCTGGTGCACTGGAAATCTATCTAGTAACCTGGAGTTTTGATGGAACAACTCATCGAATAGTTTCAAAGTCGTCGTCCGGGAGTTTTGTGGTTCGCTCTTCACGAATTCGACATCGGTGGCCTGCCCCTGAGGACCTGGTGCACCGGAGGACCTGACATTACAAATTCGTGATGAGCGACCCGGAAATCCCCCGGATGGCGAGTATCCAACGATTCAGTGAGTTGTCCCATCAAAACTCCAGGGGATGACGTTACTAGTCAGGTTATCCAGTGCACCAGGTCCACCGGGGCAGGTCACCGATGTCAAACTCGTAACAAGCGACCTACAAAATACCTGATGGGGCACGAGTTTCTCTTGATTTATCACAAAGGAACTCCAGGGGATGACGTTCAGATTCCGTGACCTGAGAGCCCCCGGTTGCAAAATTTTGTACATATCAGGTGTTTTTTGTGGCAGATATGAATGTTTTTCCATAACTTGAAATTATGCAGTTGACAGAATGCACTTTTTGATACACCAATGCATTTATTATGAGATCTGGAAAACAAAATACAAAGTTTCTACATAAGCTAAAGATTCGAATGCAAAAATCCACATCTCAATCCGTTTGTCTGCGCAAATTTCCTGGGTTTTGTGCCAAATTTCCTCGCCTACAATGATATGTGAATATTTATCTACCCTCATCAGTCTTGTGGTCATCACAATCATATTTTGATTTACGTGATATCTTTGTGATTTTTGTGTGGTAATAAATAAGACAAGAAGTTACGTAATGCGGAAACAACTACAAAATTCATCACGATGATGCAAGATGTTTACTTTGAAAAAATCTTTAATGAAACCAAACGTTTGGAATTCATTTTTCTTTTATGACCATTGCTGAAATTTCTCAAATATGCAAGTCATCAATGCAAAATATCAAAGCTGTATTCAAAACCATGAAGGACGATTCAGATACATGCGTGTCCACCCTGCATGAGAAATCCTGTGCCTGTCGGCATTTGAAACATAAAAAATACAGTGAAAAATGTGACGTCATAATTTGTAAAACTGAAATGGCAATACTCCAGTAATGACAACACTATTACAGAACCAAATGAAATACAAACTTGTGATAGAAACGCCAGTAAAAGGCACATAATATACGTATTATCTTGAGGTTATCAGGTACAGGCCTCAAAACTGCATATGCGTGTGAATTGCATGTGCCCAACAACCCTGCATGGGTATGCATGTATCTGAATCGACCTTGATGAACTCATTGGAATGAAGACAACAAAGTAAAATTTCGTAGACCTGTTTAATCGAATAAAATGATTAGTTTTTGGGAATTAGCGAACGAAACTCAAATCAAGCACCGTAAAACCGACCTCATCAACTTCCTCTAATAACTCAGTAATCTCAGGAACAGTGAGTACTTTCCCTTTCGTACAGATTCTACATACCTCAGTTTCAAAATTCCATAGAATTTACAAGTACATTGGAACCCTTCATGCCATTTGGAAGCAAATTAATCTACGAAAACAAAAGACACTTTCTCGCTTCTACTGCAAACATAATCCTCATGTTTGCATCGTTAAATTCAAATAATACCATCCAGTGACAAATGTTCACAAATTCTCCACCCCCGTCGGTAGATTGCCTTTAATGGTTTCATGTTTTATGATAATGCAAGGCTAACTCTGCGGTGATTCAAATTTCATCTGCTACTGTTACCGAACAATATTGTTGACGTATTTTTATGAGGCCATTTACATGGTAATTTGTAGGTCATAATTGACGGAAAAATGTATGAAGAGAAAATGATTTCATGTAATTGGATGACCCAGATTTCATAAATAGGCCAACAAACAATAACAACAGATGAGAGTAACATGTGTTCGAAGAAAATTGTGATCCAGGTCTTGATCTTGTCAAAAGTGTTGCTTCGGTTTCGTTCTCCCATAATTGACAGCTTGCATTGTAAGGTTACGAAATTAATTTGATTTTACGACACGTTTTGAAAAACATTTGACACACGTTTGTACAATGTTTCCCAAGGAAGACAATATTCAGCCCTATGCTTCCGTTAAAAATAACGTCAACGTTATTCGCCATTTCCGTTAGTTTGCTATGATTGGTAATAGCAAAATAACGTAAATGGCGAATAACGGCGACGTTATTTTTAACGGAAGTGATACAGCATAGGGTTTATTGTAAAGTTTTCCTGTGATCAAATGGCAAAGTTCATGCTATGATTATCAATATAATGATAATTCTCCCCCATGACCACTTTTCAAAGACGGGTGAAGGACGGTTATTATTATTTTCTGTAGCACTCCGTGGCTAATTAATTTTTGATTGAGAGAATATTCACTTTTCAGTTGTAGGAAAACTCGGGAAACCTACAGCATCACTCCGGGTGGTTGATACGCAATGTAAGCAGGCCGTTCGAAACTCCAGCATAGGGATAGTCGGTTCGAGCCCGATGTAGGTACGAGAATTTTTCTCAACTACTTTATATCGGATCGATAGGCGACCGCATGCCTTGTTGAAATGCATGTGTATTGTGAGCTATCTAGATGCCAATCTCGTCTAGTGCTAGCTTGGAGTGCACACCGACCACCCGAGGTGGTACTGTAGGTTTTCCGGGTTTTCTTGCAGCTGAAAAGTGAATACATCACCTGAAACATCAGTAACTCGCCCCGGATCGCCATGGCAAATAATAATAATAGCCGTCCTCTACCCGCACAGGCTATGCCTTTGGGTACACTCAAGGAGTGTTTATGAGGGAGTATTATTATTATTAATTATTATTATTATTATTATAAGACGTCGGTATTGGCATCTAGACAACTCACATCACTATTGCTTTTCAACAAGGTATGTGGCAGCGTAATCTCCTGTAGTCTAGTTTCAAAATTGTTGCCACTTATCAGAGCCAGAGTACGTAAGTATATATTGGAGGTATTGGGGTCCTGGCCTATATACTTGGTGGTGGCCGGTAGCTCAGAGGTTGGGTGTCGGCAGTCGAAACTTCTGCTAGCGCTGGACTCGAGACCGGAGTGCGAGAGAATTTTTTTCAAGTGAACCGGTATCGGTGGGTGATCACAAGCCTTGTTGAAAATCAAGTGTGATGTTAGTTGCGCAGATGCCAATCCCAAAGTCTATCGTTCAACCAAGTATCAATAGACAGGTTTGGATAAAACCTTCTAAAACTGAATATTGATAATCATCTCTTTTTTGAATGATGTTCTGAACTCAATACTCTGTTACAAAAATCTTTTTACCTTGATAGTCGAGGAGGACTGCACTAGATTTATATTCCTGATGGTAGGGAATGAGCAGTTCCAATAGATTCGGTGGTTCTCACTCTCCACAGCGGACTCAATATCCTGCGAAGCATTAGGCAACTCTGGTGTTTCGTCTATACCATACGAGTATCCTAGGTGGTATAACACTCGTGGTGTTACTTTATGCCTGTGTGACAAACTGACTGCAAATAAATTGTGGTCTACTGCGCCCTACGACACGCTCCGTATCTATAGTCGGGTCCATATTGAGAAGTCAGTAATGCAAGATGGGATAACACTCTTGCTGGTGTTCATACATCAGAAAGAGGCGTTAATACTATATAAATAGCAAAACTGTACTAAGCTATGCTACACGGTTGTGGTGTTTTTCATTTTGAGCACATTTTTAACTAACAGCAGGGTTCACTTAAACAATTTGAAATATTTATATGCATGTTAATCATGTAAATTAAACAGGGTATTCTTAAATCGAGTGAAATTGTCAGGCTGTCTGCATATACCAATTTACTTGGAGGAAAAATTATTTTTATAAATATATTTCAGCACAAAATACAGATATTTTTCTTACAATTATTGTTAAATCGTCACGAGATGGTGCATAATTTTCAGGAGAGAAAGTAACACATTGTGCTTCAGGATATAATGAGAGAATATTATGGCACTTCTACAAATTCTGTTATTGTCTCTATGAAGAAATTTAATTAAAAAAACCCTTATTCGGAAGTATATTCAAGAGAAGTCAAAATTCGATAGTTACAAAAAAATCATTTGTTGTTACTTTTGAATGTTTCGAAAAATAATTAAATATACCAAAATGAAAAAATTTCGAATTATTTCCTTATGTTTCAATAACTTCCATACCATAACATACATTTTTCATTGCAGCGTGATTTAATGATAACGAGCTTTCAATGCATGCATGAATAACTATCTCTTAAAGATCTTATTAAAATCTGCAGGATCTATAAAGACAAAACAAAAATAACCTTGAAATTTCAACAGCCCGTAGATCTGTAACGAAGCGTTTGCGGACCTATGTTTATGGGAACTTTTAGTCATAAAATGGGCCAAGAAATTTTACCCTCACAAATGTACATGATGTTTGGGAACACCCTGTATAAATATGGTTTCAGATCAACATCGGAGACGGACGAATCTCTATTGAAATCTATTCATCTAAGAAAAAAACTGTAAAATAGTTCTGACATTTCTTTGGGGTTACTTATTAACTCACCATTTGGATTTTCAATAACAGATTCGATATAATTTATTTTTGATATCATGATTTCATTTAGAGTCTTCCAGAACATATCATAATCATTTTGTTCTCACTCTAATATTAAAATTTTCAGCAATAGTCCCCAAATCTGCCTTTTATTCAAGAAGTTCAATCCATTCCAACGTCTGGACTGATTTCAATGATTTAGATTGGTCCAGATTATTCTCAAACAAGTATACTTAGATAATGTTTTTCTGGATGCTCCAAGAACTCATTAGTTTTGTTAATGACCCATAACTCTTAAAGTTCCTTTCGGACATCTGAAAGTTTTTCCAACTGAAATGCCCTTTTAGAAAATTATTTCAAATTGCCAAAATTTTTTCGAGCAAACATAGTATTTTAATTAATTTTCGAAAATTCAGTGATTACGATTTATTGAGGAGGGATGAAAAAGCCATTCTTGTAATTTTTGGTTCGGCGTGATCCTGATAAAAATTACATTTTTTGCAAGCGGACTATCTCTTCATTTGAAATATATTTTTACTGCATAGATAGATACTTTTTTTACAAGCTATTATCGACGGTAAAAAGACGTTTGTTGAATTTCGTTTATCAGTTAAATTATTTTTGGCAATCACTAATTTTACGAGAAAAACTGACCAATTTTGGCCACTTTTCTTTGCAGAAATTATGGTCCACTTTGAAATTTCGTTTACACCAATTGGCACAGTTTTTTTTACCATTCCTTGGAATTTAAAATTTTTCCAAATGGTTCACATTTCCATTTTAGTCAACCACTTAATTTCACTGCACCTTTCATCTACACCTTTAGCTGATATAGAAAAGACCATGTTGTACTATGAAATAATAAATTTCACACTGAGCACTTTCACCACCTCTCCAGGCTCATTCAGAAGTAATGATATGAAATAGTTTTTTTGAAGTCCCATTGAAGTATTTTCATACTACTGTTGTGACATTATAATAACTTCTCCTCTACTTTATGCTATAAAAATTTGTCTTCTTTTTGAATTGCTTTACTTTTAGTATTCTAAAAGATTGAAGATTCCCAACAATCGAAACGTCGTGACTTGAAACCATGGAGATATGGTTTTTCTTTTCTTTTTCAGGCAATGGAAGTCCAAACATTTTCATTCAAACTATTTATTTCTAAATTCAACATTCAATGATTCGAACATTTCTCTGCTTCCGAAAAGGGACATTAATACTCATCTTCCATCCACTATGGATCATCAAATTGATTTATGTGTTTCTGTTTATAACATTGATGGTAGCTTTGACAAAATAGACACGGGATGATGAAACATTGATAGTATCAAATTCATGATTATTCTCAGTTACAACAATATTATTTCATAACTTGGCTTCGTTTCTTGTTCCAGGAATAACAGTTCGGTTATATATTTGAAACGACACGTGTTTAATCAACTAATGGCACTATAGTCGACACTGTGATTAATTTCCCAATAGGCAGCTCAGTTTGGAAGGAATACTCTTAATAATATCTACGCCGTATCGAATTATAGTGGTAGTATTTTCAACGGCTACTGCATATTGCAAATATTTGTTTTCTAAGTATTCAATGCAGGTATTCGTTCCCGACCAGACATTGGATAGTATTGAATGATGTAATTCAAATTATTAAGGGGGGTAGTGGTTTTCTTACAGACATTTGAATAAATTTTCCACTTTGTGCAGTTTAGAGAGTAGGGGATTTCAACTTAGTCCAAATTAATCGTTATATGAAGTTATTCCTTTTAGGGTTTTGACGATTTGTGATCATCCATCTTCGGCCGTTTCATGAGTCCTGATATGATTTAGGCATGTTCTTCCCCTAATAATTGTGACCAGGTCATCGGCATATCCCTAGGTATAAAACCTTTGCATCATTAATTTTGGTAAAAAGTTTTCAAGTCTATTATTAATATTATCATTATGCGGCGGGGCTGGCGTTCGGCCAAAATGCAGGTAGTGAAAACTTTCTGCTCCCAGCTGGTCAGGTCAGGTTCATCTCGTGAGTACTCCGGATCTTCTGATGAACTTCTGAAGATTTCTCACAAGGTTTTCCTGTGGGATGATATCTTCTGCACTACAGAGTCCAAAGATATTCATCCTTATGCAAGCCAGGACTTCGTATTCAAACAGTATGTGTGAGGCTGTTTAGTCCTCCTCATCACAGAACCTGCATAGTGAGGAGTCTTGGTTTATTTCCAACATGTGCAAGTGTTTCCTTAGGTGGCAGTGTCTTGATATTAGTTCTACCACCTTCTTGAGGAAGATCCGGCAAAGTTTAAGAAGGTGCCTTGATAGCCTGTCAGTTGGCCCCATCACCATCACTTTCCCGTGAGTATTTCCTGTGGAGTCTTCACAGGAAGATTGATGATAGTTCTAGACCCATTTCTGATGTCCTTAAATGGGATTCCACAGGCTGATTCTGATCCAGTGAGAGTTGTTGTTGCCGCCACTCTTGCTAGAGCATCTGCGTTATCATTCTCCCGGATGCCCATGTGGCCTGGTACCCAGATGAGTTTTACCAAGTTCTGTGCTCCTTTCGTGGTTCGTGGCGAGGCGGTTAGATGCCAGCCTATGAATCTTCTGCTTGCATTTGACCAGGTTCATCCACAATCCACAATTCCTTAGGAGTCGATAGGCGACTATGCCTTGTTTGAAAAAATAATCGGTATGTAAGTTGTCTGGATGCCAATTCCGACGTCTGGTGCTTGCTTGGCGTGGGCACTGACCACCCGGGGTAGTGCTGTAAGTTTTCCGGGGTTTCCTACAACTGAAAAGTGAATAAGCTACCAAAAATCAGTGAGTCGCCTTGGAGTGCCACGGAAAATAATAATAATAATAAAATCCCTCCTCTAGCTGCACAGGCTTTGCCTTTGGTTACACTCTATGGGTGTTTATGAGAGAGTATTAGTATTAGGTCGTTGAGGTTTTTATGAGTCTCCCAAACTAATTTGGAAGTAATTCTTTATGATCGCATAGCCTTTATTGCTGTCGGAGAGAATGACTATGGGTTGGTTTCTAGGATCCCTCTTATGCAGACGGAAATAGATGATACCTCGGCCTGGTATACGGGGGCTTGAGTACCAAGACTTAGACTTGCCTTGGTCTTGCCTCGGTCCTTACCCCATTGCTTGTCTTAGAGGCATCTGTGTTCTAGATTTGCCCCCTTGACAGCACTGGTAGGGCCTCGATGTTACTTCCCTATCTTGAATGATGGTGGTGAATGTTTCATCAAAGGAGTCGATAGGGGTCATTTCGTACGTCGGCGTTTTAGATGATTCGATTCTTATGACCTTCATTATGTTGGAATGGCTCAAGTTGTTGCCACTTCATTGGCCCATGCACTTTGTACTGGAGGCTTCTATCTACTCTACAATGTGCAGATGCAGAGAAGAGAGGTTCAGGATCACCTCCAGTCATTGCAAACTGGCCAGCTTCCCTCTGGTTGTAAATTGTTCTGCCTTTTGGCCACCACAGCAGGGCTCCATACGTTATTGAGGGCCTCACGTAGCACTTTTTCTAGATGTTTGTTCCAGGTGAGCTTTGAGTCTGAGCAAGTCTATAGTAATAAGGAGAAAACTATTTTCGGTAGGCAGCTTTCAAATACTCATATTTTGAAATTTTTCACTAGGAATGCTGAGTAGACATGTCTACAGCAGAGCGTTTTCTCAGTCTGTACCTGCAGATATGGTTTCACCCACGCTGAGGCTTGAGAGTGCCACTGTCATCGATTCGAAGGGTGCAAACTTCGTTTGATATCCAAGAATGCTGCAAAAGCAAAAGTTAGTTTTTTCTCCATCTGATGTAGAGCAAGATTTTTCCTTACTAATGAGCATGAAGAGATTCACGTTCTGGCCTCATCTTTGGGGAGGATTCTTTCAAATGCTTCTCATAAAAGCTGTAGAGGTCTGAGAGCTTCCACTAGATAATTCCACTTGCTATGTGAAAATTTATCCCCTGCGATATAGCACAAATCAAAATGTTGTGCCTTCATAGTACATGGTTTCTTCTTTCCTAGTCAGTAAGAACATGAGCAACTACGATGGAGAATATTTCTTGCATGCATTGTACTCTAGTTTAGTAGATTTTATTCAAAACTCTTCATACTGACCAGAAAGGGTCGTTGGGTTCAAATTGAGAGAACTGCTTCTAAGGTATAATTGGGAGGATTGCAAACCCGTCACCTTTTAGAGACTACTCAAATCAACATTGTTACTGTTAGTGTTTCTGATACAATCAACGTATACAATTGCTGGATCTTGTTTTTGTTCAATGCACACGAAATTAATAATAGCCGTTCTCTACCCGCACAAGCTATGCCTTTGGGTAGACTCCATGAGTATTTATGAGGAAGTTTCTTTTTTATCCGTTAGGAGTTTTTCAGTCAGGCCTTGTTTCCGAAGTTCCTACACTTTCGGAGGGCGCGCTGGACCATTTGACTCACGCCGTGAGGTAAGTGACTATATATTGGGTCCGATAATTATGAGCCTTGAGAAGAGGGAGTGAACCAAGGATGATGGTCTTCTGCATTCATCCGGCTAAGATTTCTGCCATATTACGGCAAGCTGGTATGATTTTTAAGATCGAGAGTATTCCACCAAAGACCCGTATTGTCAGAACCATCATTTTAACACAATGATTTGGTTAAAACTTGTGGAGTTCAAAGAGCAGATCCCGATATTTAGTCCGTTTTTCCTCCTTATTTTGAAAGATGTTTGTTTCGCCAGGAGCCGAAAACTCAGTGACGAAAATCGTATTAGTCTGTTGGTCGCGCGAGGAGGACTACATCAGGCCTAATGGCTTGTATTTGACTGAGGGTGGTGAGTGAATAGTTTCAATAGATTCGCTACCTTCCATTTCCCACATCGGACTCAATATCCTCCAGAGCATCAGGCAACACTGGTTTCTCATCTATACCGTACGAGTGTCGCAGATGGTATACAACACTCGTAGCGCCGTGTTATACCTGTGGATATAGGCTGAGACCGCATAAGCTGGACAGGTTGATAGCAAATACGTTATGATCTCAGCTGCCCTTACAATATACTCTGCATCTACTGTCAAGGACGTCTATTCCCATCACGCGACTACGGTAGACCAGTGAGTTGAAGACACCATCTTGGTAGGCCATTTTGAATCCCTCAGTTTTCGACATCAAACCACTTGACCTGAGAAATGTGAGAAATATTATATATAAAGCAGTAACTAAGTACAAATGAATGAATATATTAGGTGTCGAGTTAATAACAGCTTTTGGTGGTAACATAAATGTTATATTAGGATGGAGTCATGAAACCTCATGAACTATTTTAAGTACTTTTTCAAAAAGTGAACGTTACACGATATGCTCCAGAAAATACTCCAGTGGGGCCCTGGCTTTCCAGAAGGAAATATGTGCTCGGCTTTCATCCAACTAATGAAATTTTATATCTGCAGTTTTCAGTTGGTCGAATCAAGTCGAAGTTGCGATGGTGGCAATAAAACAAATTCCACTAAAAGTAATATATTATGGCAAAAGGAAAAAGTATTCCAAACTTTGTGACTCCAAAGGACGTTAGAGTTTCTATTTGTTTGTTTTGAATATTTTTCAGATGCGATTAGGGATATTGAATTTCGTAACAGAATCCTTGGATATATAAAAAAGTGTATTGATATTTAGTTTGCCAGTTTCACGAAGGAATTGAATATTGAGAAATTACGGAGGGGGCCAAGTGAAGAAATGTTAATTTAAGAGAGAGTATTATTTTAATCTATTGCTATGATGTGTTTTGAGTTTACATTTTGTTTTTGATGTGGCACTAAAATTTCGGGTGCCAATTATATAGATTTTGAATAAGTTGTTGAAAATTTGTTGTATATGAAATGCAATACCTTGTATTTTCTTTAATAATTTCGTTTGATCAAACGGTCCAGATGGCATGATACTCTTACCTTTGTATTGTAACCTCTTAACGGTCTTCATCCCTCAGAAAGAAGGGAGTCAGAAACGATTTTTTCTTTTTCGTGTGATGGAGAGATGTATTAGTGTATGAATATAAAAATATTAAAAAAATATTATTGAAGTATTAAATAAATGAACAGAATATTTCCCCTCAATTTTGGGATTTTTTGTTCATTTCCACCATTAAAACGAACGAATATTTTTGTGTGGATCTATTTCAGTATTGAAGAGTATCATTTACTTAGTTAAATGTCATTCTTACTTTTTTTTTCGAAGCCTTGATTTTTGTTTAAATAATTTTACAAGAATAACGAAAAAAAGACATTTTGGTAAAATTATTTACACAACAATTGAATCTTTGAAAAAAGAAGTTAGATCGACGTTTAACTAAGTGAATGATAGATTTCATTACTGAGATAAAACCACACAAAAATATTCATTCGATTTGATGATGGAAATGAACAAAAATGTCCAAAAATGAGGGGAAATATACTGTTCTTTCATTTAATAC
This sequence comes from Chrysolina americana, assembly GCA_958502065.1. Classification (NCBI taxonomy): domain Eukaryota; kingdom Metazoa; phylum Arthropoda; class Insecta; order Coleoptera; family Chrysomelidae; genus Chrysolina; species Chrysolina americana. The sequence goes on from OY293414.1 coordinate 16,202,495, forward strand.
TAACTTGAAGAATATTTTTTTCATTATTTTTGTCTTCATACACCCATATATCCCTCTATCAATCAATAAAAAAATCGTTTTCGACCCCCTTTATTTTCAGGGATGAAAACCCTTAACTTCACACCGCAGTTTCTGCTACAGCTCACTGCGTCAAAGAACATACAATACTCTTTTTCCTCAGGGAGAGTTCTTGTATAGGGGTTTTTAATGATAATATTGTTACGTTTTTGCTAAATAATAATGCCGAGCACACTACTAAACTGTTTATTTTCAAACTTTACTAAAAACATACACCTACTTCACTGACTAATTAAACACTTAGATCTATAAAACAATACAACTAACTAAATATTCCAAACACGTCCATACTTCTTCAAAAACTGCTTATCACTTCTTCATAATCTTCTTAATCATAATTTCTCTTCATAAAACTTCTTCATCCCAGTGATATCTCTCGCTTATATAGGGACAGAAGGCCCGTCCAAATAATCACTTCTTAGAACTGCACGATTACCTAAATACCTGCGGCGCTTCGTCAACACATTTGTATGCGATTTGTTTTTTATGGATCTCTCAGCGGCGTAGATAGGGGAATTTTTATCAATCTCGTAACAATATGAATCTTCAAATAAGATAGAGTAATTTGTATCAATAAATAGAAATAAAATTGAAAATTAAACTCAGGTGTCGCTGTTTAATTTTTAAATTTGTGAAATGAATGAATGCTCAGAAATTAAGTTTGGTGGTTTTCAAATATCTTGATTCTACTTCTACTGTTCTAGCACTAGCTGAACTTATTGAAGGAAATTTCTTTTCATATAGGCTTCAAATTCTTCAAAAAGTTCACGATTCACGAAAAACTCACTAATAGTTCGTTTGAAAAGTCATTGTCGTAAAATGTTTTGAGAAGTATTGATAAAAACACTAGTAAAGTTCATTTGTCTTCAACAAACACTATGCAACGGATCCATTATTGAAATTAGACTGAGCGTTTTCGGAGTTATGAATTGCAAAATTCTGAAGATAAATGGAACAGATATTCTGCTGAATCTAATTAAACCTGGTTGTTGTTTGCAGGTGCTCCTATCCTAGATTTTGATGATTTATGAAGCAGGAATATAATTTTACTTCTTGTTATGGCTTTTCCATTAGTTGACTTCGGTTGTTTAATAAAATTGTTGTTCTAATTCTCCTTTAACTTGAGTTTTTCTTTATTCAATTTCTTTACTGGTGAATATTTTTTCTTTTCAATTTCCTTTCTTCAAAAGAACTGAATTTGTTCCTTTCTCCTGACTTTTGAATATGACCAGTTAGCTCTACCGATTTCACTGTATTTTTAACAATTCGACAACCCAACTGGCTAACTTTTTAATCTCTCTACTGATTTCAATTAATTGTACTTTCAAAATTTCCTTTAATTTTCTTGATAATTTGTTTGTGTATGAATTATATAAAAATTTTCAGTTTCTTCTGGCAAAAGAAATAAGCTGATAAATGGTGTTTGGTCTCAAATGGAAAGTATACTCGTGAAAGTATAGTATTCGCTCATTGCCAGTAGGACTGTGGTTCTACACCTTTTCTAGCAGTATTTCAGAAAGCGTTATTTGAATCGGGATAGTCACTTTTATTTCGGATAGTATCAATTGTATTTGAGATCAGTTGATTTTTGGAAAGTGTTGTATTTCAGAATGGTAAGTTGGATTTCAGAAAACATTTGAATTTTAGAATAGTCAATTGCATTTCAGAAACTATCATATAGGTTTCGAAAAGTGTCATTTATATTTCAGAGAACGTGAAAAAAATTTCTGAAAGCATGATTTCTAAAATACAGAAATCAAAAAGTTGAATTTGTGTAGCTCGATTTGGTAAATATTGCAGGTGATTGTGAACGTGCAGCACAACATTCAACCAGACACCGCATGAGGCTTCAATAGCTTCTGAATATATGCCAGTTAAATTCGCATATGATATTCAATTTTTTATATTTGTTGTCACTGTCTTTTAATAAGTAATGCAATTTCAGTTATCTATTCATTGTAGGTATCTATAAAAAATCATTTTCAATTCCAGAAAAAGTGACAATAATTTCAGAAAAATTTATTTGAATTCCTTAAAAAGCGATGGATATTGATGAATTCCGAAATACAACATTCGATATTTTCTCAAATATAATTGACTATTCTGGAATTCAAATGACGGTTTCTGAAATCAAATTCATTATTATCAAATACAATTGATGCTTTCTGAAATCGAACTGACTTTTCTGAAATTCAACTAACATTTTCTGAAATTCAACTCACTATTCTGAAAATCAATTGACGCTTTCCGAAATTCAAGTCACTATTCTGAAATACAATTGACACTTTCCGAAATACGAGTAACTATTCTGAAATTCAATTGACGCTTTCTGAAATACAACTGGAAAAGGTGTAGTAGAAGTAAAGCATGTTTTTGGTAGAAATAAAACCCAGCTGAAGTATTTTGCTTCATATTTGAATTTTATAATGAAAAATATTTTATCCAATATACAAAATATATATAGTTAAATCGATCAGAACAAGCACTCAGAGGAACAATTCGAGGGGGCGGACGATACTCTATGTCATCCCACTGCTTTTGGACGTCCTTGTGCTCATTTATTTTCTATATTGTTCTTTCTTAATGAGCATTGAAAATATTACTAATAATGTCGAAGTGGGTAATGGTGACTCTCAATTTGAATCAGACTGTATTGTGTATAGGATTATCGATACGATGAAAAATATTTAACTGGAAACGAACGAACTCTTTGAAGCCTCCCCTTTTTATTATCACGTACACCCCAGTCTGGAAGAGAGTCGAAACACGTTTTTTAGAGTATATAGAGGAAGGTAATGAAAAGCAATTCTGATGTGATCGATATTGAGTCGCTCTACTCCAATACCTCTATTTCAATTTTACAGTTCACCAGTTTCGTTCAAAGTCGCAATTTTTTCCAAAAATGAAAATAAAATATAACATTCAGGCAGTCGTCCTTTGATTATGGATTTCGCTTACGGTCTGCATCATTCGCAAACCGATAGACGGTCGGTGCGAACTGATATTCATGAATTGATAGAATTGTAATTTTTTTGAGCTCATCATGAAATGAAAACTCATGAAAGAGAATTGTGTGGGATCTTTATGAAACTAGGAAATTGACTTTTTCTTTTCTGTAATTCCCAGATTTCATCAGGTAACATATTCATTCATTTATTTTATGGACAAATGAATAAAATCCAAAATCTAATAGTTTTCAATAGTAAACAGCTACTCTTCAATAACAATTTTTACGGTGGAAAACAACGATCAAATCAAATTTGAAACGATATCAGGGTTTTCATCACAACAAGTGAGTATAAATACGACTTGTTTTTCTGAATGAATCGAAATATTTTATGTATATTATACGTTATGATTTCCTAGAACAAACAAGGTACACATTCGAAATCTGTCATAAATTGAAACCAGAACCAGACTCCCATTACAGCCGGTTATCGTTTGGAATATCAAACCTACACCTTCTGGTACAAGAGACAATAACACAGGACAACTTTAGTGAAACAAAAATGTTCCACAGTTTGAATAAATCGAAAAAATCGTCTACACAACAAAACTCTACCGGGTACCAGGGACAACGCCGACTAATGACATGTTAGGGTCACTAAATCAAGCAGGCCGTTCCGTCCTTACGGGTATGGCCAATAGGCGTGGTCTAATACTTGAAGTAGTTCAAAATAACCCACAGAAGTGCCAATGAGAAAGCAGGGGAAAAGTAAAAGTTGAGTCATGTATTTAAATTTGTTATTAATTGTAATTGAGAGGTTTACAATAAACTCGAATTACGAAAAAGTGCGGTAGATTTACGGGCCCAGTACAGTCCCGTCCCGACAAAGGGTAAATTACATAATATAGAGATTCAGATTCAGCCGTCGACCTCGTCCCATAAGGTCGGGAATTGGGAAGTTAAGTTGATATAAAATCATGAAAAGTTGTCCTACGATGGCCATCGTAGCATTCGCATTCGTAGCCACATACAAGGAAAAATTTTGAAAGGCCAGACTATTTATTATTGGCCATATACAAGAGTTTATTAGCACATAACCTTTGTTATTAGACTAAAAACATTGAAAAATTGTTTAAAATTGTTCAAAACTGTTGTTTAAATTGTTTTTTCCGTTAACCAGCTGTCATCCCCCTACGAACGACAGCCCTCAGGAGTCGAAACTTGTGCGAGCTAAGGATTAACGGAGTCTTACCTTTTAACGTACGATTCCTAGTACGAAAACGTATAAGAAAGCATTCATGATATACTGTGAGTGGATAAATGAAGTGGAAGTAAAAATCTCAAGAAGCCAGATTAATAAAATGTGTAAAGTGAAAAACAAATTTTAAAGCATTAAGTAGACTGCCAGACCATATTGAATAGTTTTTAGAAAGTCATTCGATTTTACTCCATTAACTGTGTCATAAATCGTATTTTTGTTGAAATTCTTTATTATTGTCATATGTGTTATTCTGTGGTGATACAGTAATTTTCATTATTGCAGTATGCTAACCAGGCTGAGAGAAGGACATGCTTTGCTCCAGAAGTCCTGGAGTGTCGGTTTTTTGGTATTTGTTTCGAAATCATTAGCCCCAAAATGAAAATTGATAAACGGGATTTCATAATATAAACAATTCAGATGAAATTTGTCAGTCCAAGTAAACACAAAAATATCAATATTTACACTGCACACACGAATGTCATGATTTTCCACTGAACGATTCAGTAATGAAAGCCAATTTCTTCCTCAAGGTTTCCAGAATCAATTCTGAAAACAAAAAAAGGGAACTTGGTACAAGTTCGTAAAGTGGGACTTTTCTGTATGAGCATCAACTTTGCACAAAAAAGCTCTTTACGAAAATGTATCATAAGATTTTTTTTCTTCGACAGTTTTTACAAGTGTAGTTATTCTGTAACAAAGTAATTTGTAGTTTCTCTAGCGGGGGCACTGATAATTATGGAACCTTCTGATAACCACAAGTATATGAAATAATATTAGTCTCGTTCATTGAAGACTGCTCTAGCTGCTCGAGAACACTATTTCACATCTGTTTATCTCTCTCTAACATTTGTACTACATTTGTCTTTCTCTTGAAAAATTAATTTCAAGCAAGTCGAGCAGTCAGAGTATGTCTCAACGAATGACACTTGTGTGTTACATGAAATCAGGGTACTTATAAGTATAAGTGAATTATCAATAACTTGTAGATTTCTTACAATTGTAAGATTTGTGTTATAGTCTCCTAGTATTTTCTGTACATAAATAAATATTTGAAGCAAAAACCTACATGTGTGATTCCTATTGCCTTGGATTTCTTAACTTTAGTAAACCAATTGACAGCAAAAGGTATTCTTCAATCTACTAATTAACCATCTATAAATCATCTTTAACATACCTCTGGGAATACAATATAATTTGCGACTTCATTCCGTATTTTTGCAGGTTGTCACTGAACAATACTTCAATTTTAGGGAAAAAGTATCTTTTCAGCAAAAAGTAAACAACTCTCTACACACACAACACTGTGTTCCTATCTGATATCGATTACCGTACTACAAATTATATGAATGAAAATAGTTTATTAACGTGACTTTCCACTGTTTGTAAATATTTTAGCGGACATTTAAATTGACAAGTGTCAGTAGTTCAAACGTTGTACCTAACATAACCTAATTTTTTCTGTGGGTGATTTCGTACATTCAGACTAATTAGACTACGCCCATTGGTCATACCCGTAAGGACAGAACGGCCTGCTTGATTTAGTGACCCTGCCCTCTTCTATTGTCCTTGTATGAATATGACCAACGTTTGTCAATATCAATTCCCAACCAAAATGTAGGCACACATGTGGTCAAGATTTAGCGTGGAAACAATACACAGTCACCAACACCTGGTACCTCCAACCAAGGTCTTTGAACACCAATTGTAGAGAATTGACTAATCGACTGATTTTATCCGCCTGTCAAAGATGTCTGCACGATGCCTTCTCATCAGTTTCACCTTATAAAGAAACCCGGCATGAACTGCGAAATCATACGGAAGTCACCAGGAGCACATGTTGGATCCCCAGCCCAAGCCCTCCTGAGATACAATCTGCAACACTGGCCGTATCCAAACTAAAAATGATGGCCAAAACTTGCTCTTTCTCCCTAGGAGACTGCCAGCAACGCAAGTCGTATATAGCAAACAACAAATAATTATGAAGGAAATATTTTTGACGCGTGTTGTCAGATATACTTGTTTCACACCTCATCATTATTAGCGCCATAGCCTGCTCCATACATGCTAGCAACATTCTAAGAGCATTCGCTTGTCTCCAAAATGAATTGGACAAAGTTGAGATGCAGAAAACCAGGCTGAGTACCAAAGGGCACTTCAATATACTGTCAACTATGATTTCGCAAAATACTCAATTTTGATTCATTCATAGAATTATTTTTTTTCATATTATAAGTTTCGTTCAGTAAACCTTTCACTTCTAAATCTCAGTATCAGCAATTTTATGTCTCCCAATGTATAAACATTATATTTTCCGTCAATTAACGAGTTCATTAACTTCGGGCTACTTTCACGAAAAAGACAGAGGAAAGCAAAATGACACCGAAAGGGGGTCAAGGGAAATTAAAGATTATTATCGGTTGAGTCTCGTTATGATAAGGGTCGTCTGGAAGATAAAGACCAGGCGAGTAGAGACAAGAGTGTGGAGTTCAGGAAGATAGGTCCAGAGATTCTGTGTCATCAATTGATATTAATGTAAGGACAGTTTTGAATGATTTTATTGAAGCTTGTTAATCTTGTGATCCAATCCACGTATCGTTACTCTTTGGCTCCCCAGAGAATTTCGTGTAGTTTAGTCCCTGCACGAGATCGAGCCCCTGAGGCTGCATGCCTCTCGATCAGCCATAGGGTGTGTCAATACGATTATTCGATGACCAATAGGCCAAGGGGGCTATTTTTGACTGTGTCAAATTTCAAAGACCACTGCGATACAAAGCCAGTCACTCACTTGGCCAGTACATCATTGTTTTAGTGAAACTGGATTACCTATGATTTTCAGGAATCTTTAACTTATGCTCTGCCCCGCACAATATTGCTCCGCGATTTCGAAGAAAGGGCACCGTACAATTACTAAGTAAAATGACTTTCGGTTAATTTTGATCTTATTTCAATATGTTGAAGATCCTGGCATCACGTAGTGCAATTCGCAGATCGATCCTAAGAGGAAGTTTTCGAGCTAAAGGATGTCCAAAATTCGATTTTTGCTATTTTGGGTAATATGCATCGATTTAAATTTTGTGCTCTAATTCAAAATTGAACTTTCGTAGAAATGAACTCATCTCACGATGGGTGTTGCATTACAGTATGCCAAAATAACGTTTATCAAAATACCATAATCGTTATGATTTTCACCGTCCATTTCGAAAAAGTATGGTTCTTCATCAACTACATGAGGATTCATATGATTGACTGTCCAACAGTATATAGTTTTCCATGTGACAATTTGAATGCTTTCAAACTCTATGTCACATTAACAGAATTATATCATTATAAAAATTTGTACATAACTAGGAAAGTTAAACTTAAATGACTCATGGAATAATCCTCCCCTGCTGTTTATAACCACCCGCATTCAAACACTTTCAATAGGAATCTCTACTTGTGATCTCTTCGTTTGAGATGTTTTCAAAATGTATTCATCAATGCAATTTCAAGTATCTCTGAAAATTCTGAACTCAATTCCATCGATCACTATTTTTGGTAACTAACCACTTAGAACATGAAAATACCAATTCAGGTGAATAGAATATTCATGCTAAGTTTTTTCGTTGCATTCCCAAACGCATAGGTATTCAAAGAAATAATAATCAGTCACTTGTTTGATGGGGAGGGGAAAGAGAGAGAGGAGCTATTCTGATGATTGAAATGCACTCTGATAGCTTAGATACCCTTTCACATCTCTTCGAAATATTATTCACCAAGAGCTGTGATGGCCATGATTTTTGCTAAATGTTTCGACAAACATGTCGTTTCATAAGATCACTTCTCAGACATTCCGAAGACATCTGATTGTTACATCACTTGGTACTTTTTTTGGCTGGAATTGAGCCAGAACTCTCTTAGCTCTACTATTTCAGTGATTTCTACGACCAAGTATGAATTCGATTAAGAAACCTACAACGTTGTGAACCAGATTTTCATTTCCTATGGGCTGGATGGTTCGCGTCTGACCGACAAAAATGCTTCGGGTGTAGGCATCTTCCTGGGAGGAAGAGGTATACGAGAAAGCTACGAGAAGATACACAACCGTTTTCCAAGCTGAAGTGTTTGCCATTTTAACCGTAGCTATGAGGCAAGAGGTGAAAGAAGGGCCCGAGAAGAGAATTTATATCTGTTCGGATAGCCAGGCAGCGTTCAGAGCCATATGCCATCCTAAGCCAGGTTCAGTCCTGGTACAGGAATGCGGAGACGCTCTGGAGAAACTAGCTGAAACATAGGAAGTCAAGTTGATATAGGTTCCTGTTCACAGGGGGGTGCCGGGAAACGAGGCGGCTGACGAACTTGCCAGAACCGGTTCCTCGGCGCCGTTCTGTGGGCCGGAGCCAGAATTAGGCATCGCAAGGACCAAATCTCTTTTGCCCTAGATAACTGGGCGGAAAGTGGACTAAACGAACTCTGGAGAAACACCGCCGGCTGCAGACAGTCAAAAGACTTTGTGGCTGGCTCTAGCGAATCAAGGAGCCTCCTTGTAGGAATACTAATAGGCCCTAACAAACTAGGTAGACACCTGTCACTAGTGGGTATAAAAAGCAGCCCCACTTGCCATAAGTGTGAAGAAGAAGAAGAAACTTCGTCTCACTTCCTTGGCGAGTGTGAGGCGTACGGGAGGCTAAGAGGAACTCATCAAATTAAATAAATTCTGTCTGATAATGACATTGTGACATTAAAAATTTGAGAACACCTGATATTATATTACAGCAGGTTATTTCAGCCTTTGAGTAGATCACAGATTGAAAAGAAGTGTAAGTGCACTTGTCACGCAGGAGATTGGAGTTCAAATCCTGATCATGTTAATTTTTTATTTATTTTTATGAAATCGATGATGATTTTTATTATAATTTTCAATACTTTTATTTTCGATGACGGCATAGAAGTTACTGTTAGAAACTATGTTAGAAACATTGTAGATTGTAGGAGGGGACGTAAAGGCTATGCTAATTTGCCAACTAATGTACGTAATTTCATGTATGAATGACTACTATTCATATGAATGAAAAAATTGATTTAAATGAAAATCAATCTTTCTAAACCATTTCAAGTAATTAAGTTGGCATCACTGCGTACGCTATTCTCTTGCTCTCGAATTAAAGATTTGAAATACATAATGAGTTGGTTTTCAAATAGAAATCCAGGAACAATGTTGAAATCTACAGAACTTCTGTAACTTCTTACCCCATATTCTACCACCGTTGCGAACGCTAAAACCACACAAGTAATTATCAACCATAATTATATCCAGCGATTTCGCAATGCCATTGCCTTTGTTATTATGAGTGTCTAGACGTAAACGTAAATGTGAGTACAAATTAATAATTCAGAGCTATATTGCTCTGTTTGTGAAGTCTTTCAGGCCGTGTTGATCACGATATCAATACAAAGCCCTTCGTCTTACACAAAACCTGTATGAAGATGAAAGGGTGGTTATATGATTGTGGCAGACCCGCTGCGACTGATGTAATTCAATTCAACTGTGATACCTAACAAATGCTGATTGTCAGAGTTCTGTAATATAACCTCCAATTATGAATACTATGGAATGAATAATATTTCATAATAATTAATTAATGATAACAAAACCAGAACGCACATCAAAACCAATTGAAAAAATTCAATGATCTGAATATACATAGCATAATTTATCAACTCTACTATTAAAATATTTTTTTCAATACTCACGTCAAATATCTGATATTTTTTATGACTCCTTAATGTCAAAAGTGGGTAATTTTTTTACAAAAATGTAAAGAAAATGTTTCTGTACAGCGTGCAAAAGAAAAAAGACCTACGTTGTTCAAAATACAAGAGATACAAAACACCCATCATTGTCATTTCAATCATTTATGTCAATGCTATTACAATCATAGAATCGTAGAATAGAATACTTTATTCAACTGTGTTATATAATAGAGTGGTATACAGTGTGTCCCAGCTAAAACTTGTCACCCCCCTAATATCCGAACTCATGAAAAGAATGGAAAATCGCTCAGACCCGTCGATTTGTATTTCAAGGGGGAACACTTTCACCAAATACACCATCATTGTGTTGTCAACCCCCTCAACCCCAGCACCCCCTACTTCAGAATTTTCAATGGGACTACTATACTTGTGATACATCGTTTTGAAGGGAATTCAATCCCAAATACATCGGTGTACTGAAATTGAGGATCGATCAAGTGTTGTTGAAGTTTTCATGAAAACTAATTTTTTCCAGATATTTTTATTTTTCATCACCTAACATGTTATCATCGTATGAAAGGTTCAAAATGTGAACCATTCAGTTCCATACAGAAGTATAAGCGATCTTCGAAATTTCTTCGCACATTGCTCAACATTTCTGGAGTCACTGCACGACACTCCACAACAATTCTCCTGCGTAGATCATCAAGAGAAGTTGGCTGGGTAATATAAACTTTGGATCTCAAATGACCCCATAAAAAGAAGTCTAATAGTGATAAATCAGGAGATCTAGCCGGCCATTCTATTGGTCCTCGCCTTCCAATCCATCGCCCTGTGAAATTGTCATCTAAAAATTGACGTACAGGTGCAACAAAATGTGGAGGAGCTCCATCTTGTTGAAAGTTGAGCTGACCGTCAAGTAACCTATCATCGTCTTCAAGTAACTGAGTGATTCTGGGGTTCACAGTTGTATAAAGAAGTTCAAGATACGTTTGTCCGTTGAGGTGACCATCAATAAAATATGGACCTACAACATGGTCTCCCAGAATACCAGCCCAAACATTCAATTTCTGGGGAGTTTGTGAATGAGTTTCCCTGTACCAATGGGGATTTACGTCACTCCAGTATCTGCAGTTGTGCCTGTTCACATGTCCATTTAAATAAAAAGAAGATTCGTCAGAAAAGCAAACATCGTAGAGGTAATTATTATCACCAATCAATAATTGACTCATGATTTCACAAAACTCTGTACGTCTGTCAGGATCATCTTCATTTAATTCTTGTACATTCTGCATTTTATAAGGATGGAATTTTGCGTCTTTCAGAATTCGATGTACGCTGCTTTTCGAAACTCCAGAAATAGTCTCAAGTTGTCTTAACGATTGAATGTTGTCCATCACTGCATGTCCTACAACTGCAACAGCGACCCCTTCATTTCTCATAGGCTTCTCTCGTTCATGTTTTTTATTCAGCACTGATCCCGACTACAAGAACTTATTCATCAATTGAAGCACGTACTGATATGATGTGGTGTTTTCTGGATGACTTTCATTGAATCTTCGAGCCGTAGCTCTAGCACATCGTCCATTTTCAAAATACGCAGCTACAATGGATATTCCCTCTTGTACAGTATAAACTATTTTCGAATGTTTTCAAATTGTTGAATGCAGTGACTCGAATACATCTATTACCAAGGCGTAAACAAAGATATGCGTATACAAAAACACATGAGGGCAATTTTTTTTTTTCATAAAAACGTCTGTCTCACCTTCGAAACTATTATTTCTGACAGCATATTATTTTTCAATACAGTGGCGTACCCACAGTGAACCTTTCTTACGACGCTAACATTTGAGGTGATGAAAAATTAAAATATCTGAATAAAACTTGTGTATGAGTGTAGGGTTTTCTGCTACCTTAGGACTTAGTTCATTATTACTTGGAACTAAAAATGTTCTTTGTATTTTCATTTTTGAATCAGGGATTTTGACAATTATATAATAATCCTTGCCTTCAATATCATATAATCATAATATATAAAGCATCGAACAAAAATTCAGTTATCTTTTTTCTCGTGAAAACGTTTGCCTTTCTCGGATCATAGCTCTTTTGAAAAATACCTTCACTTTGGGATAATCACATAAGCTAAATTTGATTTTACCATAAAAAACTTTAACTATGGGGTTGACGACTTCAGAGTTTTTGATTTTTGTTCCAAATACGCGAGAATGACGGGTTTTACCCCCTAGATATTTCTTTCTGAGAATGCAGTTCATCAAATGCATCATTTCCTTCTTCGTAGTAGAAGTTCTAAGCTAACCACATCGGCAGAAAGATCAGATGTATCACTTAAATCACTTCCTTAATCCACAATTAAAGCGATATTTTTAAAATTTATGAAAATTATTTGATATCAGTTTCACAGTAATGACGATTGAAATGATTTTGCTCATTGTCGCTGTCACTATCAGAGCAATAGAAATTGGACGTTCGCTTTCAAAAAAGCTTCTTTTGTGCTTGCCAGGTTTCTGAAAATGAATATAAGTATGAATAACTTTTATGATACATTTTTCAGAGGCCAGAGATACTGGTTATACCGAATAGAGGCTGAAGCACAATGGAAGAGTTGTTTTTAGTTTTAAATTTCATAATTTTGGATATTTTTTTAACGCGAAACTATCATCGCCATTATTATTCTGTTCACGCTTCATAAACAATTCCCAGCTTGATTTTTCATTGATATCCAAAATCTCAGAACTATTATATAAAACTTCCATTGTGTCTACGGCTTAAAGCTATGAATTCACTGTTTTCTCGAGAGTGTAAACTTCTTCTCGAAAAAATCTAATTCATGATTATTTATTATAGATGATGGTCAATTTATTATGATTTGGGGTAACTGAACATTTAATTCATTTGGTATTAGTTACTATTTCTTTGAAACAGATGTTTAGTGATATAGAGGTATTTTTAGAGCATATTTGGCAAACAAAAAAATTATTGAAACAGTCCTCTTCATATATAAGCATTGACTGAAAGTTAGATTCTGTGAAGGAAATTTGTTCCTGAGAATTCTAACAGTCCAGAGCTTGGAAATAAAAACAGTAATTCAAAGAAATCGATAAATTTGTCCTTCTGCACTTCCAAAGATTCCCTTGTATTTCTTTCATCTGATTGTGGAAAGATCAAATACCCAGAACACCTTATTAAGATTTCCTGTTTTACTTCACATCAGCGATTTCAACACAGAGTCTGGTTTTGGGTTGTTTTGGGAAATTGTTTCATATATTTTTTCCTCCTTGAGAAACTTGTCTGTGCATTATTCACACATTTTCAATGTTTATACATTTTCTCTCTTTTCAAATTTACTTACACGGTAATATCAAAATAAAGTTCATTATAATACTTTCCAGAAAAAAAAATCCAAAAATAGAAGGAATTATCATTCAAACAGGAAATTATACTTTATTCAAACAAAAATATAGAGGAAATAAACCACTGAAATTCTAAAAATCTGCCTGCCCCATCCCCAAGTTAATTTCTGTTCTGCTATTTGTTATTCGGTACATCAGCCGAGTACAGTCATCAAAAACAACAAAAAATAACTAAACACAATTTGCAGAATGAGATGATGAAAAGAATCAGACAGGAAAAATAACTCAACTCGTCGCTATTAGATGGAATTCATACATCAATTTTCCACCGAAGCAATCTTTCAAATATAACACCCAAAACTCATTGTCACGTAACCACCCCATTTTTTCATTGAGTTCGACACAAACAATCCAGTGAAAGTTCACTTCACTTCCCATTAAGCTTGCGTATATTTTTATTAGGTATTATGGTTGAACGTCAAAGGCAATTTATCTCGTGAATGAAATCTGTGTTAGGTCTTTCTCGGTGGGTCCAAAGGAGGAAAGGAGTGAAAAGGGATTTTACTAGAAGCCGATGTCTGGTCAGCAAATTTTCCTGATCGACGACTTTTATTTCAGGGGCAGTTTAATGAGTCATGGCTTGGATTCAATTGTCGATCCAACATCTCTCAGACATACTGAAATATTAAATTTTTTTACTCATGTATATGAAAATGATCCAATCGAATACCCTACATGAGAGTGATAGTTTTTCACTGTAGAGATGAAAATGAGTAGGTACCTATATTGAAATCAATTTTACAGATTTTTGACACCAATGACAGTGTAACAAATGCTAAGCCACTTGTAATGCAATGATAAAACATTTTTAAAATACCATCCTGTATAACAACCCATGTCGAAATGTACTTTGTATGATTATCGAACAAATTCTTGGTTGCGAAAATAAATAATCTTTCGAGACTCATTGTGATGTATTCGGCCAAGTGATAATCAGTAATTGAATCAATGGTTTCCTTTCATACAAAAAAAAAAAAATCTTAACTCTTTAAACAACGGAAACACTTCACATGTTGAAATAAATATTTAGTTCCAGACATACTTAAACAAAACTGTCAAATCAGCGTATAGATTTTTAGGCGAGGAATCTTTTGCTCAGACACGTTTTGAAACTCGACAGAAATTTTGTGAATATAACCAAAATTGCGATAAAGCCATTTTGGAATGGTCGGTACCAATTTTATTGTAGTACCAGAAAACAATTAATTACGAAATTGACGAATGAGAGAGGTTTCAAATCTGTGAGTAGGAAGGCTTCTGCTATTCCGGCCGACGGGAATAGAAAAATCTCTCTTGGACTGGAAGAGGATTGAGGAGTCGTAACTCGGGTTTCGAGTTGAAGGTTTCGTGAAACGGAAAACTATATATGGAGGGGGTTGGTATCGGCATTAAAATTACATTCAAAATTTGGACTTGTGGTTTCAGAGGGTTGTGATATTTTTATGTAAAGAAATTCGTTTCATTGTTGCTCGGTGATTTGATAAGAGTGAATCTAAATTTCGGGACGAAGTGCAGACGAAGTGAGTCGTTTACCAGACTCGGGAATAACCACCAGACACGTAAGAAAACTATTTCTGTGTGATATTCATTCTAATATTTTCATCCCTGATTCGAAAAAGTTGCTATAGTGTGTTTGAGTATATGTAAATGTGAATAAGTAGACATCGCCGATTTTTCTAGACCAAACCGTTCTTAGGGGAAAACCTTAAGGGGTTTAACGTTAGGTGATAGCCCGTTGGATTTAGTTTCAAATTTTATTGTCATAAAAGTAAAGTATCAACGTTGAGTATATTACAACAGTTAATCTAACTACTTAGCACTCGAATCAGCAAACGAACATCACTTCGTTTGACAGTTTATAAACATTTTGTTTTTGTTAAAGTTGTTATATCCGTCAACCGGTTGCACTCCTACGTGCAACCCTCAAAAGTTAGAGACTTGTGCGAGCTAGGGGAAGACGTAGCCCTCACCTTTTAATACGTGTGATGCCATGCACGAGACCGGTGGCAATGCTGAGATTCGAACTCATGCTATTTAGCTTATGAAGCGATAACTCAACCCGCAAATTCTCATTATTATATTTGAACTCCTCTCTATAACTATCAATAATATTATTATGGACTCTGATAGCGAAATTCCAGTATTTTATAAACAACATCTATAGTAGAAAAAATTGCATTTCATACTCACGATCAAAGCAGTATTTTCATCTCTTCTTGAAAAACATACTGTTTTCAAAATATTCCACATACAGTGTATCATAAAAACTTGAATTGAACCAGTGTTTTCAAAAACAGCAAGGCACTTGCTCCAGCTAATCAATCATTTGAGGAGACTCAATCCGTAATTTTATCTTCAGCGAACCCCTGGGAGAGAAAGATATAGATAGTTCCCAGAAAACGTCATTGCATTTCAAGACACATCAAAAGTCATAAAAATAATTTAGTACATGAAAAAAATATGATTTTTCGTTACAAGTCCATTGTTTATTGGAGATATTTTCAATTCTGTACTTCCCAAATCAATGTCATAGAATATATCAGGAATTTACCTGTCAGGCCCTGTCTCCGGAGCCCTGATACATCCGGAGAGCTCCCTGGTGTGTCATTAACCCCAGTAAACACTCCCCACGTCCGTAGGGTGAGTGATTACTGGGTGCCCTGATTTGATAGCAATGTGTGCATCATTTTACCAAGGACCCCTATTATCAGAACCATTATTTTAATAGACTGGTTTGGGTAAAGCCTGCGGAGTTCAAAAAGTACATCAATATATTCAGTCCATTTTTCCTCCTCTTTTCAGTAAAAAAAGCAGCCAAAAACTATGACGAAAATTGTTCTACTTTCATGGTCGAGGAGGACTACATCAGGCTTATTGGCTTGTACTTGCCTGAGGGTGGGGAATGAGTATTCCAATAGATTCGGCATTTCTCATTCTCTACAACGGACCCATCAATATTACCCGGTTGCTGCTTTCGAAAAGAAATGCTCCAATCCCTGATTCATCATACTAAGCAGAACTGAACTCCTGATGTCCTAACACAATACAGTACCATTCTTTTATGTAGACACTCCAAGCTCACAAGTCCACGGCCTCCCCTCCTTGGGGAAGTACAACCAAGATGAACCAAGGCACATTTATCGATCCCAAACTCAATTCTAATAGCATGCGTGTACTCTTGAACCATCCTTAAGGACTGATGATGATCTTTCCTTTTCTTCGGAGGCATATAGTTTGACGTCATCCATGTAAAACGGATGGCTTACCTTATGCCTCCGCTTGCTGGGGGTGCCGCAGTAGTATCAGAGGGTTTTCCGTAGTACAATGGACAATGGCAATAGGAAGATGCAGAAGAGAAGAGGGCTGAGAGAATCTCCCTGAACACACCCCTTCTAAAGATAACCTGTTCTGTTTGGACTCTAACTTGATCCTCCAGAGCGGCATCAACTGTTCAGTGCATCTCACTAGTTGATCAGGTATCTCAAGGCATCTAAGCAAATACACGATGAGTTCATGCGATGTTGTATCAAATGCCTTGCGATAATCTACTGAGGCCATTGAAAGGCTTGTACTGCACGAAGTCCTGCATTATGCATCTGTCGATCAGCAGGTTCTCATTGTAGCCAGCAACCCCCTCCTTTGACCCGCTTTGCTCATATATCCGCTCTTTTATTATTATTATTCGTTGATTACTACTGCGCTTTTACAAGCAACCCTCAGAAGTATTTTGGAGACGGGGGCATTACCTGAAACGGGCGATCCCAAGGTTCATCAATAATTTTTACTGAAAATGTCTGTCAAATATATTGGATTTCTATCCAAAATCTGGCCTAGCTCCCAATCATCATTTTGTCACTTGCAAATTATTAAGAATTTGTATAGAAAGTTGCACTGTACATTTTACATATATGTGGATAGAATGACTGAGTATTTGATTGTGACCAAGTGTATCAGTTTTACTTCACAAACTTATGGGTGCATGAACGTTTGGAATTGAAAAAAACAAAGACTTTCAACTTCAATCTTTCTGTCACATCAAGTCTGGAAATGAAAATTGTGTGTTATAAAAATTCACGATAGCGTTAATAAGTCTTCGGAAAATGTAACACGTATGCCATAGACATCACGGGTCGTGAACATGAAAAAGTTCAATCTCGAATAATTTTCTTTCTTTGTGTCAGATATCATGAGGTCATATTCGTTCGGGAATGGTTTTCATATGTATAACACGCGATTTGTCTATTCACATTATGTTGTATGGAAAAAAATTCCTCAATTTGCTATCCAACTGATAAACGGGGTGTTGATATCACAGAAGAATATGTTTCTGATATGCTACTCGACATGGTCAAAAGATACAGAGTAAGTATGCACGTAGCTTTTCTCCTTTTTTTGAATTTGACACAAAAATACTAGGACACGTGGATTCTGCTATTCAGGGGAACACATTTAGACATTTTTCATTCTGTACACTCAGTCCTTTAGCGAGTAATATATCATTTGAAAGAGAACACGATTAACTTTCTAATGATACCATATTTGTTGTAATTTACCTAAACAGTTGACACCTCTTCGCTAGGGAGTTGAAGGCGTATGTTGAAAAATATATCTGCATTTTTGCTTTGAATCGCAAAAAAGAAGAGAAGAGCATAGTTCTCATTGGATCACTCTGCATGAATCTAAAATATGGAATTCAGTGTGATATGAATAAGTACGTATGGAACAACATTATTTATTTTTTATTTTTTTTATCCGTTAAGACCAGTCAGGCCCTGTCTCCGTATTCCCGACACTTCCGGAGGGCGCGCTGGATCATTTATCCCAATAACCACTCCCCACGCCGTGGGGTAAGTGACTATTGGGTCAGAGAATCATGTGCCTTAGCAGGCGGAGTGAACCAAGAATTACGGTCTTCTGTATTCGTCCAGCTAAGATTTCTGCCATATTACGGCAAGCCGTTACGATTTTTAAGTTTGATTGCAGTGTGTCCATCATTCCACCAAGGACCCCTATTATCAGAACCACCATCTTGACAGAATGGTTTGGGTAAGCCTGCGGAGTTCAAAGAGTAGATCTCGATATTTAGTCCGATTTTCTTCACTTTGATGGTGAAGGAGGACTTCATCAGGCTCATTGGCTTGTATATGCCTGAGGGTGGGGAATAAGTAGTTCCAATTCAATGTTCTTGAAGAAGACGCCATGCATTGGTTTTTTCTTAAGTTGCTGTAGGAGCCTCTCACGCCCCGCAGCTTTCACGTGGGCTTTTTGCTGAACGGGTTTCAACTCGGTGACAGAGTTTGGGTTCGTCCGTTCAGTGTCGAATACGAGACTGCACGGGTTGCAGCCACGAAAAAAAATGCTCCAATCCCTGCTTTTTCATGATCGCATACCAAGCAGAGAAGGGGATCTGAACTCCTGATGACTTTACAGGCTCCATCCAGTACCATTCTGATGTTATGTAGACACTCCAAGATCAAAAGTTCGCGGCCTCCCCGTTGTCTGGGAAAGTATAACCGAGATGAACCGTGGCACATTTGTCGATCCCAAAATCAATTCCGATAGAATGCGTGTACTCTTGCACCACTTTTAAGGACTGATGATGTTATTTTTCTTCTTCTTGTAACTGCAAATCAGTGACGTAAAATATTATTAGATTAACAATAAATGCTAATAATGTATGCACGTGTTTTAGAGTTTTGTCTATTATACATGTACAATGAAAGTCAAGAATTTTATTTCGGTGAATAGTTCGGTGGATTGCTATTTCGGAGAATTGGTTTCCGGCGAATTGTCTTCGGTGAATTTTATTCGGTGAATAGTTTTCGGTGAACTAGCTGGCACCCCTATACTTGGTAATCTAATGTCAGAGTTATTCTCATAAAGAGTAAATTCAATTCGTACTTGTCAATGTTTACAGAAACAAAAAGATATTCGTTTCTACTCTATATCATTCTGTGATTGAACATAGAGCAAGTGTGATAACAAATATTGATAATGTTGTACTGTTCAAATTTGATTTAACTGCATCATTCTAACAACAGATATGGTTCGTAGCAACTTCAAAGTACTGACACTGAGCTGTGTGACATCAGATCGTGTAGAGAAAACATAAAACATCGTTCAACTTTTCTTCGACCTGGATTATATCAAGTTGTTGGTATAATATGTTAGATGTACAGAATGGAATTTCTATCAAGCTTGTGTTCAAAGCATTAACTTATATTTTTCTCCAATAACACCACACAAAAAGCTAGCTGGACAAATTACTTCGAAATTATAATGACTTCCTTCCGTCAACCAGTCACATAAAATTTGTTCTTGTCCCTTATTCATTTTCGATAATCTGAGAATAATCATTTTACATCAAACAAACCATATGCCTTTATTCCTCTATCTACCAATTAATAATTTGTTGCGAAGTTCCAACGGATTTGAGGAAACTATAATTGACATCGAAACCAAAAGCGATCATATCGTATTGAATCCAATTAGGTAAATCAGCACGTTGCATTAATTTGAACGTCAATTAGACGGTTCGAAAGGTGGCTTTGACGAGCTCATTCATGAAATGACCGTTAATAGAAATTCCACTGTATGCAGTATTTTAGGAAAGCCAATATGAAGTACAATCGAAAACATTTTTGTATTCATTATTAGAGTAATTATTGTAAATTCATCATAATACTTGCAATAACCCGTTTGCTGTTTGGAATTTTCAGATAAGTGAATATATAACAGATGTAACGGTCAATTTCATTGCATGATTTTGAATGAAGCCTATTCGTCCTCGAGTATCTGCTATCGAAGAGTACTTCTTGTTCCGATCGTAAGTGGTGCTGTGACTGACTTATTGTTAATCGTGGCTTCATTCGTATGGAAATGTTGCTATAGACTCTGATATTGTCCGACATATCCTAGCACTGGTGAAAGGTATATTCGTCTGCAGGTGGTCATTGTCCGCCAAATGAGATATATTATCAACAGGTTCAGTATAACACATACTTGCAATATAGTGTCGTCTTTGAAGAACGTTGCACAAATATGAGTCAGATGTAGTTTGATGTCAGTCGTGGTATTAGCCAGAAATATAGTTGTTTTCTATAGGATATTTGCCTCAAATTTACCACTATTGGGAAATGTGTGTGAAGAACTGTATTTCTACTTTTACGAAAGAATTAATTTCAACTATGTTAATTATGTGCCGTAAACATTATCTAATCACATTTTAGCACTAGCAGAAGTATATACGGTATAGAAAATTCCAAAAATTAGTTGTTTGTTGGAAACCTAGGAAATTTGTTTATGTCTGTTGACAAAAAGTATGGTGAACTTGTAATAATCTTAGATAATTTTTATGTAGAAATCAAATTTGTATTGAAAATAATTTGAAAGATATGCCTGATTTCATAAAAACTACACTTATTACCTTTTTTCCTTCTACCATGTGCCGCAGTGGCCGTGATAGTAGAGCGCTTGCCTCTCAATCACAAGGGCGTGGGTTCGATTGGGGTCTCGTGCTAGGAATCGCACGTTAAAAGGTAATACCTTGTTAATCCTTGGCTCGCACAAGTTTCGACTTCAGAGGACTGTCGTTCGTAGGGAGACGACAGCTGGTAAACGGAAAAAATAACATTGATTTTTTCAATTTGAAAATTTTACAGCTCAATCGGATTCACAGAAACAAGAGGCGGTTGTTCTCTGAAGAGGATTGCAACTTTGAACTTCTTCTTGATGTCAATAATATTATTGAAATTGGAATATGTGAATTATTCAAGAAAATGTACTCATGCAGAAGAGAAGTGATCTATTTTCTTCCATATTTTAAGAGAAAACTGACTTTTTTTATTTTATTAAAAATATCTTTTATATTATGTAAATACAAAAATGATTATTCAAGAATTATTTGAACATATATCACTGTTTTTTATTCTTTTATTGCGCATGACAAGTTGATCAGTCTATGCACTGAGGTTGTAGAGAACGAAAGAAAACCTACACATTTGACTTCGGTTCTCTTAGATCATTGAATTGTCAATGAACTGTTCGTACACTGATTACTGCAAACTCCCAACAAGACGATTTTTCCAGCAATACACAAAATACTTTATTGACGTTCATACATTTGCAAAATTGACAACTAATGTCTACTAAACAATTTTTTTTTCATGAAAAAATATTACAGCGTGGTTCAAAACAAGGAAGCGAATGCAACAAACAACATTTATGAGAAAATTCAAAGCTGGGTCCGTAACAGAGATATTTAAAATGTCCGGATGAGACTACTTTATTCCAATGGGTTCGAAAATGACGATTGCTTATGAAATAGATATAAATGCACTTCTAATATTGTTTCTGATTTATATTTTGTGGAAATGTTCACCTTGTTCCCATTGTTGTGAAGTATTCGCAACAGCTTATTTACATGGATAGTTTCCTCCCTTTTCTACAGGTAATTTTATTGTGTTGATTGTTACTATGACTAGTTCTGATTATACGGAATAATTTCTTATGTCTTTATACAGTGTTTTATTATTTTGTATGTTACTGTTCGACAAAAACTTTCCGCTTCTATATTTTTACTATTTTTATCCTCTCAAAGCTTTTCCTTCTTTTTTTCTATTAAAGTCCCCGTTACCACTCAAGTTTGCTCACTTTACGTCCAACTTTTTTTGCTCAAATAAAAGGATGTTTGTGATATGCTGACTCGAATTAAATGTCAATATTTCCATTTTATAATAAGGTCAATTTGATTTGATTAACGCTGTTCATTCAGGAGATTGAGGTTATGTTATTTTTTTAAAGTAATCGTTTAGAGTAACATTTTTGATTTTTATAATGTACTTCAATATTACTATTTCCAGTGATGGCTGAAAGTTTATGATAGAAACAGTTATGAAACATTTTCAAGGAATAAATGGAAAGGCATAATGAATTAAGAAAATTCAGGAGGTCCCGAATTGTTAAGGGGCCAATAATTGGAATAGTATCTGATGTTATATAGACTTATAGAGTTATAGTTAATGGCGAAGGCATTCCATGCTTTCACTACTACAAATTCCCAACAAACTGAAAGCAATGAAATAAAATCTGATGTTACGGAGAAACGACAACTTGATGAATTTCATAACATGACTAGTTGTCTATGTTGAATAAACAAAAAATAAGAGTATGTTAACGTTGCCTGGAGATTATTCTAATTATGAGCGAAGGCACATCAGCTAGCTGATGGAATGAATAACTTTAGGACAAAATTCCACTACTGCTAATTCCCAGCATATGGGACACATTTTTGAGCAGATAATTGAAATAAAATCTGATGTGACATTGGTGATATGACCTCATCATAGCTCTTATATCATGACCACTGCTGTCTATGTAGAACAAACAAAAAATAATGAAACGTAAACGTCGAATAAAGAGCGTTATAATAAATGGCGAAGGCACTCTAGGTAGCTGGTTTGATGATGAAATATCTAGTACAAAAATCCACTACTACTAATTCCCAACGAAATGAGAGACATTCTTAGGCAGATCAATGAAATAATAATAAAAATAATACTTTATTAACCATTTTTGGTACGGTGTGTACATATGGTGAGTCATATAAAACATAAATATGTGTAAAGTTGAAACACAATTACTTGAATAAATAAAACCATCGATATCACATAGTACATGCATGTGCTTACGGTAAGTCATATAACACAAAAATATAAATATACCACGATTATATGTGAAATTTTAAACACAAGTTACCACAAAAACAGAATGGAATATTCCTTTTCTGTCAAGTTGAAACCATGTTTACCTACCACAAAGTAAAAAGACAGCAGTATAACACAGGAGACAGATTAAAAGCTAAATACATTACAATGGATCGTCCAAATATTCTTGATGAGAATAATAACAATTTTCAATGAGCAGGCATTTTACTTTGTTAAAGAATATTCTGTTACATTTATGTTTCCTAATTACCGCTGGCAGTTTGTTGTAGAAACTTAATGCATTGTAGAGAGGAGTTTTGTGGATTGGTATTCTCAAGTAACCACCATGACGTGTGTGGTAAGCATGCGAAGAAGCATTAGTTTCAAAGGATTTCAAGTTGTTTCGTATGAATTTTACACTCTTATGAATACTGGTTTGCAACTGTCTCGATAGTTCATGTCAACAATCTGTCTCAAAATACGTTTTTGACTCACGAATACTCTGTTAAACTCTCTTCCACAACCCCATAACATAATGTTGAGTGAAATGTGTGAGTATGCCATTGCAAAATAAATGGTTGACAAATTTTCTACGGCTACACAAGTTTTCATCTGCTTAATTGCAAAGAATGCTAGATTTTTTTTGCATATATGACTAATGTGAAGATCCCAGTTTAATCTTTCATCGAGGAATGTTCCCAAGAATTTTACCTCTTGCGACATGACTATGTCATCAGTCTGCATATCCCCATCAGGAATATTATCTTTTCTATTGTAGAATTTCATCGATACAGACTTTTTTGTATTTAAGATCAGTCGAATGAAATCTGATGTTGCAGAGAAACAACATCTTGATAAATTTCATAACATGACCACTGCTGTCTATGCCAAATAATGTGAGTATGTTAACCGTTCTCTAGAGAGCGTTATGAATATTGGCGAAGGCACCTCAGCTTGCTGGCTTAATTATGAATATCTAGTCTTCAGGA
The DNA here is from genome assembly GCA_958502065.1 of Chrysolina americana. Lineage (NCBI taxonomy): Eukaryota > Metazoa > Arthropoda > Insecta > Coleoptera > Chrysomelidae > Chrysolina > Chrysolina americana. The sequence goes on from OY293414.1 coordinate 16,226,641, forward strand.
CAAAAATCCACTACTACTGATTCCCAACATTTCTTAAGCAAATCAATGAAATGAAATATGTTTCAGAGGAACAAAAACTTCATTAATTTCATAAGATGGCCACTGCTGTCTATGTCAAACAAACAGAAAGTAAGAGAATGTAAACTTCGCCTAGAGAGCGTTCTATCCAATAGCGAAGCTGGCTGGCTCATTAATAAATATCTTTAGGACACGAATCTATTACCACTCATTCCCAACATAATGAGAGACATTCTTAAGCAGATAAACGAAATACAATCTGATGTTACAGAGACACAACAGTTAGCTTTCATAATATGACCACAGTTGGCTATTTCAAACAAACAAAAACTGACAGTATGTTGACTTCCTAGAGAGCATTCTATCCAATAGTTTAAGCTGGCTCATCAATAAATATCTTCAGGACAAACATCTATTACTACTGATTTCCAACATAATGAGAGACATTTTTGAGCTGATAAATGAAAGGAATTCTGATGCGCTTGCTTGGAGTGCGCGCTGACCGCCCGGGGTGGGTGGTGTTGTAAATTTTCTGGTTATTCCTATAGCTGAAAAGTGGATACGCCACCATAAACAAGTAACTCGCCCCGGAGCAATGCGAAAAATAATAATGGCCATCCTCTACCCGCACAGGGTATACCTTTGGGTACACTCTAAGAGTGTTTATGGGGTGGTATAGATTTTTTGCCCCGATACATCGAAAGCGCGCTGGTGTGTCATTAACCCCAGTAAACAATCTCCACGTCCGTGGGGTGAGTGATTACTAGGTCTGAAAATCATGTGCTCTGATAAACCGAAGTAAACCAAGAATTACGGCCTTCTGCATTCTTCCGACTGAGTTTTCTACCGCATCACGACAATTCGGTATGATTTTCAGATTCAAGAGTAGAATGTCCATCATTCTACTAAGTTCGCCTATGATCAGAACCCTCATTTTGACAGAATGGTTTGGTTGGAGCCTGCGAAGTTCAAAGAGTAAGTCTCGATATTTTCTCCGTTTTTTCTCCTCTTTTCGAACGATATTCGTTTTGCCACGAGTCGAAAACTTAATGACGAAAATCGTCCTACTTTGATGGTCAAGAAGGACTGCAACAGGTTTATTGGCTCATATTTGCCTGATGGTGAGGAATGAGTTGTTCCAATAGATTTGGCACTTCTTATTTTCCACAACGGACTCAATATCCCCCGGAGCAAAAGGCAACACTAGTGTCTCGTCAATACCGTACGAGGGGTGTAGGTGGTAGTACAATACTCGTAGTGGCGCGTTATGCCTGTGGATATAGGCTGATACCGCATAAGCTGGACAAGCTGACAGCAAATGCATTATGGTCTCAGCAGCCCCACGATACGCTCTGTATCTACGTTCAGGGACCTCTAAACCCATCACGAGGCAACGGTAGACGAGGGTGTTGAAGACACCATCTTGGTAGGCCATTATGAATCCCTCGGTTTCCGACTTCAGCCATCTTGACCTGAGAAAAGCGAAGGTCAGGTTTCTGGATAAGCAAAGGACTTCAATATTCTTGAAAAAGACCCCATTCTTTGGCTTATCCTTAGTAGCTGTAGGAGCCTCTTACTCTCCGCAGCTTTGATGTACGCTTTTTGCTGAACGGGTTCCAATTCAGTGACAAAGTTTGGGTTCATTCGTTCATCGTCGAATACGAGACCGCGTTAATCGGCTGCACGGGTTGCTGCCTTGAAAAGAAATGCCCCAATCGCTGCTTTTTCATGATCGCATACCAAGCAGCTAAGGGGATTTGAACTCCTGATGACTTTACAGAGTGTCTGGTATCTGTTGATGCTGTGAAATTGACGAACTTCAAAATGAGTGATGTACAAGACATGGGCATATCTGCTTGTTTCGATACTAGATACGAAGACCGGCATTCCACGAAAATATACAATTTTTATAATCAGGAATCTCTATTAATATTGTGGAGACGTAGAAAATACATCACGTCCAAATAAGTTACCAACCGACAGATTCTTTTCACGGTACGCTAATTTGAAATGTACTCCATTACCTGTTCGACACTTTGTAGAACGTTCGTTCAATAGTTGCTCCATTTCTGAACCTGGCAAATGCATAAGTTCTTAACGGACATTGTTTGAGGCGCAATTCAACAACCTTACCGGCTAATGAAGATGCTGATCTCACAACAATCAAACATAATGGGAGGAGAAGCTCAGCTGTAGCAGTAACTTATACAGCGGTTTGTTTATCTAATAAGATTGATATAGCAAAAACTCCAAGGTTATTCAGATACTCGTTTCTTATAAGTGGAGACATTGTTGATTCTAGAGATTAATCAAAAACTTCGACATGTACTATGCGCTCTGAAACCGATGACAACTACAAGCTCGTTTTTGTTGGAAAAGAAGTGAAATATGATAAAACAAAGAACGAATTGTCTATTGATATAAATGTTAAAGTTAGTATTGATAATGAACAACAGCTTCATAGTTTCCACAACAAGACCACCGCTATCAATGTCGTACAAACAAAAAATAAGATTCAGTAAACGTCGCGTCGCCCAAAAAGCGTTCTAATTAATGGCGAAGGCACCCCAATTCGCTGGCTTATTAAATATCTTTTAGGCATAAATATCCACCTCGGAAGTAAGTATCCCCTCACGATAAAAAAACTCATAGTAATCGATTTGCCAGATAAAATTCTATGCGTGAGGATACCGATATAAAAAAGTGAAAACTGTGTAAACTCCATTCTTGAGGTCGGTGAACGATAACATTTTCGAATATATATGTTATATCCGATTCCTGAATGAGCCCTTTGTCCCGGAATTGCGTCATACACTATAAACATTGCATCATCTACTACGCAGAAGATAGAGGATATTCCTCAGCACATTTGAAGGTCTTCGTGGAACAATAGAAACTACGCAGTATCCAGTCAGCATTCCCGAACCTATAAAAGTCGAGGAGACCGGATTCAAGTCGTTCAAGTCTTTCCAGTCTTCAAACCAAGTAGTTTAGTAGATTTGAATCAGTACGAGTTTTTAAACCATTTCACTTGTAAAATTCAATATTTCCATATTGCAATAAATGTGAATAAAGTCTGTTTTTAAAAACTCAAACAAAAGAAGACTGATTTAACATATATAAAACAAAATGAAATGATAAATATTTATACCTATCGGAATAATTTAACATAGACCTAGTTGATCAATTGGTCGCTAATCAAGAAATTTGTGAAGTTTCCCATTTTGATAAGTTAGGAAAGAGAAAGTGATAGGGAAAGGAAAATTTTGATTACAATAAACTGATTCATTGATTTATACCTTCACAGTAAACCAAAATGTATGGAAACAGTCCATTATCGAATGAGCAGTGAGCCGTAAATAGCGGCAATGTATGGCAATAACTATTATGGATCGATTAATATAAATGAAATGTTATGGCGTTATTTTAGCCATTATTTCTGTAATTACCATCAATGTTTTTGATAATATTCATGAGTTAGGTATTCATATTCTCGTGCCCGTTTAATTTTGAATGCATTTTCATGTTAAACAAAATCATTGTACAAATCGAAAAGCATTCAGTAGAATGAATTATAAAAAAATTTAACTAGTTCTCTTTATAAATGTGCATCATATTGACCATTACAACACCATTAGAATTAAGTATATGATAACTGCCATCAAATTGCTGATAATTTTTGTTTCTAGTTGTTCTGAATCTAAGGGCAGCAATGGGATGACTTCTATAGATCTGATATCCGTAAGGACAGGGCGCATATTCCTGTGAAAATGGCTTTTAGCAAAAGTATACAATTTTAGTCTATTGTGTTCGATTCACGACTATACGGAGCTTTGACAAGTAAGAAGAAGGTCATTTGATTAGAAGAGCGGCTAGAGGTCGGAAAAATTGAATAGTTCAAAATGCATTGTCATTAAATTTTCACTTATAATATCCCTAGGGCATGAATTATTTCCGGAAATTTTCTCGAGGTGCGAATTTTTTGAAAGTTTCCCGAGGCGTTGTAACAGTTCAAAATAAAATTTAAATAGCTATGTGCAGATGTGACTATCCGTTACCTTTTGTAGTGTGAAATATCGACTATTGTCTTGAATTGTGCTTCTTGTTATTGGTATATTCGCTTATGTATTTGTTCTGAATGTTTTTCATTCTATTTATCTTTCAATATTAGCTTACCTATATTTCGATTCATAATTCTTTCAGTCATTTCATTATTCTTTGTTATTGTTGATTGTTGTGAAGAATTTTTGGAGGTTAGCTGAGATCTGACATTTAATTAATTTCACTTTAGGTCCTTTCGTGTATGCAGAGCCGTGTAGTGTAATCTGCACCTGTCTAAAACTGTCGCACTTTCGTGCAAATGAACGCACCTTATGCTGAGGATCTCTGTCCTTGTTCTGAGGGTCATATGATTGATTTGATTTATAACCGACCTCTGATTCTTGCCAACAATACATAATCCTCATTGTTTATTAATTTCCATTTTAATAAAAGTATTCGAAAATATTTTCTATCCATGGTTGACATTTGACATTGTCAAAAATGAACTACCGCAAGTTGAAAGGAAGATGATTTTTTTTTATTAGTGGTTGTTTCCGGCTTCGTCTTCAAGGGTCTCTTCTGTGTGTGGCGTTCTTGAGGGCATGTGTGTGACGATACTCATGTAATCAATTTTCGATCATTTATCACTTATTAGTGGATTTAATTGATTCTACATGGTTGAATAATCTTCGTTGATTTTTGTGGACTTGAATAGTCATATTGGTGGACTCGTGTAGTCGTATTTGGATAAATCACGAAGAGTACCTGTAATGGGGATTTTAAGTTGATGTCGCCCACCGCCATTTTGAAGCCCTGATCCCAGAACCCAGAACACCTTTGATTTTGATGCTGCCTTTTGAAGTAACTCCATTTCCACCAGATAACCAGTAGTATCCCGTTTCACCGATAATTATTTTTACGATCAAATAGAACTGACTGGCAAAAGTGCTGGACCTTCTAGTTGTACCAAGGCCATCGGCACTCTGAGTGACTCAGCATAGACTGATGTAACTATAACTATTTGACCGTTCAACTTCATCCCGTTTCATCGATAACCATTTCTACGATTAGAAGTGACGAGACAAAAGTGTTGGATCTTACCGTTGTACCAAGATATTTGCCTGAGACTGTAGTATCTGTAGTGTCAGCAGTCTAGTCTCCATTCACCTCAGGACGATGTTCTTGGAGAGATAAGCAGGCCCAGACAATCAGTACTTCAGTATAGCCTCGGATGGGATGAAAGTGCTGGACCTTCCAGTTGTACCAAGGCCATCGGCACTGAGTGACTCAGCATAGACTGGTGTAACTATAAATATTCGACAGTTCAACTTCTCATAACATCTTTTCCAAATTTACATCATCTCTCTTGGCCTAAGTTCAGTTTTATAACATCTATTCATATAATATTTCATCATATTGGGTGTGATACTGGGGAAAGCATTGGGAAAGCACACGTAGAGCATTTTTGTTTGTAATATTCCAAATTTACGAAACTTTACTTGGCCTTTGTAATATTAAATTCTATTTTGTGTGTTATTAATCACCACGTTTCATTCTTTTGTGGGTGAACTTCAGGAAAATTTTTAACTGATATTTTTAGTATTATTAGTGGTATTTGCTGCACACCTTCAGTGTGTATATTAATTTTGGTGAAAGGATTGCCTCTTCTTTGAATTGTTTACTTCAAGAAGGTATTTCCTCATTTTGGTTTATTTTATTATTCTTACTTGTCTTGCTACCCACCATCCGTGTGTAGATTCAATTGGTAACCAGTTCGCCACATATTACTTCGAATTCATAATATAAGTGATAATTGTTGTTCCACTTTCCTGGTGGAAAATATTTCTGTAATTAATTTTAGTAGTGTACATACCTCATTTTCATTGACTTTATTTCAATATCGGCTCTTCCATCTACTGGACTCTTAGTCCCAACTAATTAGTAATTTCCAGGCTGTTACTTCCTCATTGTCAGGAGCTTGGAAGGCAACTGGACTACGCTGTACTGGGTACTCACTCTTTGGAATAAATGGTACCTATTTATTGTGCTGTTGATGTTCACCACATTTGCAGATTATTAGAGGTTTGTAAACTAAGTGTTTGGATTTCATTTTCAATACTTGAATACGTAAAAAAAGTGTGGTCATCATACCACATCCCACCAGTGCTATATATTGACAATATTTTAGATTCCATTTAGAAATCTCCATCAGAGATCTGGAGCAGTCTGTGCTTGGACTGGCTTTTCCAATCACTGGCGCGGTATAAATTTTTGGTAGAACCCATGGCACCCGGATTGAGTTAGTCGGTGACTGCTATGTTGTCAAGTGCTTTCTTGTGCTTTCTATTATTGTTAATATTATTTCTTCTTTTTTTATAGAGAAGCGTAGCAGCGTCAGCCTCGGATTTGTTGTCAGATATTGTAATTTCCCTACGCTCTATTAAAATGTGGTTTACATAATTAAATAACAGATAATAACATGTACCTATAATTTAGTTATAAATGAATATCTATCAAAAATATTTCACGCCACTGTGTTTATGACAGCAGTCAAGCCAGATGGAAATTTCCACTTAATAATTTCCCTCTACGCAGGGAAATTTTCGAAGAAATTAGGTTATTGTCATAGCAACATGTCAAAATGCAGGCATCTGATTGGCTAAAATTAACTGGTATAAAATTTTCAATAGAATTATCGTGATTCAGTTGAACGCGATACATTTTTAAATCAAACATTTTATCAAATCAAGAGCCATATACCGAGTGACTTATTTGAATGCGAGCCACCTCTCTAAAAATGTTATTTATTATCCGATTCAGAAGTTTTTTCACTCAATGGATAGAGGTTCAAGAGTTCTAGTTGAGTGTCGTGAATTCGAAATAAAAATATAAATTTCAATGCCTAATTAGAATTTTTTTCTATGTCAAAAATTCAAAAAAACATACTAGCGATTTTTTTAAATAAAATTTGACGACGCCACGGGATTTGAGACGCCTTCAATCGGATGTGACTAAAATTTCACAATGAAATAAAAAAAATTTAACAGAAATATAGCATAAGGAAAATGAACTACTACCATAGAATGTATTGACATGACAGTGCCTATACATTAAATTTTGGACTGTTCAACCAAATGTCTATTTAATTCGATTCATTTATCGTATCGTTTTCTGATTTTAACCATAATATTCGATAATTGGTTTGGGGTGATATCTCTGCAAGCCTGTCTTATTCTTTCACGCAGTCCCTTTTTGCTCGATGGACGAGTTTTGTAGACATTTTCCTTTACGAAGCCAAAAAAAAAATAATAGTGGGGTCAAGACCGGGGATGTGGAGGGAAACTCGATCAATGCACTTTTTCGCTCTATCCACTGATTAGGAAAACAGCCATCTAACTGAAATAAAAGATGAGCCTCTTCTGCCAGTGGAAGTTCATCCATAGCGTTGAAAAATCCGTATAAAAAATGTGAATATTCAAATTGCTATTAAAAAAAAGGGGCCAATAATTCTAGTATGTAACATTCCGCACCAAACATTCATTTTTTGTGAGTACCATCTGCAATTTATTATTTTCTTCCCTCTAGTACTTTGCATTTTGGGATGTAATTGTTCCATTGGTTGGGACTGATGCCTCGTCACTGAACACTTTTTTTTTTATACAATTTCTGTTATTTAGATGTTCTCCTTAAGCCCATAAACTACACTCCATCCTTTCTTTATTATCGCCTTCTTCTAGGGTATTAAAAAACTCTGGTTTGAAGAACTACATATTATTATATTTCCTAATATGTCCCCATATTGTTCACATGGTAAGTTAATGTCCACACTTGTTTTCGGATCAGTATTGAAATAATTTCAAATTCATTCAGAATTATTTCGTCTCTGTCTTTGTACAGTATTATTCTTCTTCAGAATATGTTTACAAACAGCTCCATACTGATAGAAAATTTTGTTCACTCATCCAGCTGTAGCTGTGTTGATATTTCGACGCTCCAGATGCGTCACTGAAAATTTTACATAGCCCTGTCGGATCTGACGTTGTTGCTACGAAGTCTTACTATTTCAATTTTATCCTGCAAAGTTAATATTTTCTGTCATACTTCTTTATTAGTGTAGGTACTTGAGGAGTTATAAATCACTATCAACACCTACAAATTTGTGTTTTTCCGTCTTTTATTCTAATGACTTGTCATCTCTATAGCAACAAAAGTTTCGAAGCCTTCTAATAAAAACGATATTTTTGAAATGTGGCATTCCATATATTCGGAGTAAGTTAACCACCGAAGAGAAGTTAACCACCGAATAGAGACTGCGTGGAAGATCAAGACAAGCTTGCACAAATGTTACCCCAAATCAATGATCGAATTTTGATGATTAAATAGAGAATTGGTTGAAAAGTACGAAAATTTATCTCAATCCATTCTTTTGATTTGGTTCATTCATATTATCAATTTTAGTTACTATTGATTATTGAATATGGATTACTATTTGATATGAAAATTACAAAAAAACTTCAGTATTCTGATGATACAGTATTCTCATACTATGGAATTATGTTCTGAAGAAACAGGATTTGACACCATGTTGAATAACTGCTGTTCACAAATTCGACTGCTAACGACCTGAAAAAGCATTTTAAACGATATTTTATGAAAGAATGTGATTTATACGACGACTATTCGAAATAATTAGATAAAATGATAAGAAATTCACTTATGCTTATAAAAAATAATTTCACCATGAAATTTTAGTTACACCCATTTGAAAGTATTACAATTTTAGTGGCGTCGTAAAATTTAATTGAAAGAATGATTTCAACCTTGAAAAACATTCGAAGTAAACCTTGAAATTTTTATTTCTATTTCGAATTTAAAGCACTCCACTAGGACTATTGTTGCTCTATCTACTGAAAAAAATCTAAATGGGATAATAAAAAACAGTTTAAGATGGTCACTCTGTATATTCATATGTGTACAGTTCATTCTAATAGATATCACAGGAATCTGATTTTCATTCGCTTCATTACAGAATTCACGGTGGTGTTCATATTTATACTAAAGTTATTCATTTTGCATGGATTGATGAATCTTGTCATTGTCATTACTGTTTTCATTGGTGGTTCATCCATATGGTTCTTTATCTTCTCATAAAAATATTAAATTGTAAAAATTCCACAACAAAAGTAATGGGAAAAATAACGTCATTTCATTTATATTATTCGATCCATAATAATTCATAAAGAGGGGACGTCACTACTTGACGGAAGACCATTGAAAGAATTATAAAAATTGGTGGATTACGTTTTCCAATCTTCCGCAAAAAACCTATACATAATAGTTATTGCCATACATTGTGCCGCAGTGGTCATGTTGGTAGAGCGCTAGTCTATCAGTCAGAGGGACGTGGGTTCGATTCCCAGGATGGTCACTGGTCTCGTGCTAGGAATCGCACGTTAAAAGGTAAGACCTCGTTAATCCTTAGCTCGCACAAGTTTCGACTTCTGAGGGCTGTCGTTCGTAAGGGGATGACAGCTAGTTAACGGAAAAAACAATTTTCAACAATTTTTAAATTGCTGCTATTTACGGCTCACTGCTCTTTCGATAATGAATTGCTTCTATACATTCTGGTTCACTCTTAATGTATAAATCAATGAATCAGTTTATTGTATTAAAGATTTCCTTACCCCCTATCACCTTCTCTCTCCTAACTTATCAAAATAGAAGACTATAGATAATTCTGTGATTTTTCGACTAGCGACAATTGATTACCTACGTCTACGTTGAATTAGTCCTATAGGAACTTGATCCATTTATATCATTGTATTTTGTTTTCTATTGTTCTACCTCAAGAATTGAGTTTATACAGTTTTCACGTTTTTATGTAGGTATCCTTACGCATACAATTATATTGGACAAATCGATTTCTATGAGTTCTTTATCATGAGGGGATGCTTCCGAGGTGAATTTATGTCCTAAAGATATTTATTAATAAGCCTGCGAGTTGGGGTGCTTTCGCCATTAATTAGAACGCTCTCTAAGCGACGCGACGGTTACATATTCACATTTTTTGTTAGTTCGACGTAGACAGCGGTTGCCTTGTTATGGAAGCTAAGTAAATATGTGTACTATAGATATTTATCCACAATCACCTTATAGTTGAAGTTTTATCCACATATTTCAATACTGTTCATATGCAATTGTGTGTACTTGACAAAAGGCGATAAATTCACAAAATGAAAATTGAATGAAATTATTCCAGCCTTTCGCTCATTTCATATACAATAGGGCCAGTTGACAAAACCAATTGCAAATTCATTGCTTGTTGAAATTTGATCGTTGTCATGTTACAGAAGGTATTTCAGAGTATATTTTTGTAGAGAAACTTTGCCAGGCGTTGATAAAAGGTGATTCGGCAGTCGTATGGAACAGTTGAATTATTTTCTGTTTTCATTTTGTGAATTTATGGCCTCTCGTCAAGTACAATACACCTGTTTTCGATTAACATATGGTTATTGTTTGGGGAGGTATTGAAAAGTAAGATCTTGTAGAGAAACTCTGTCAGGTGTCGGTCAGAAGTGATTCGGCAGTCGTTTTTTTTAACATGTTATTGTAGAGGGAATAAGCGGAAGGAAGATTGTTTTTTAAACCTTTATTTTCTCCAAAATGCATACAGACAAATAAAATTCTGAATGGAGTATTCTTCGCAAGCCGATAGCTTCATGAAAATAATAGAATTCGTCAAAATGAATCGTATTCAAAGCCTTTCTCTATTTCATATGTTCACCCACTAGGACGATAAAGGGTGAAAATATATAATACAGTTCAATTGGGTTTTGAGACAAGAATCGATTGGGGCACCACTAAATTTTTCACGCCAGTAGTTGGAAGCATGTTGAACAGAAAAAAAATAATGTTTACCAAATATTGAAAAATTTCAGACTGTTCCAGCGGGGCCAAACATTAGGTTTGTTACAACTTTGCTGAAAACGACCAGACAACGGAAAGTAAAGTGCACTTTTACCTCCTAATGTAAAGCGGAGAGGTGAAAGCAGACCGTTGTTCCTTAAATTTAAGTTGTGAACTTCTGTTCTGAAAGATATTTTTTGAGTATAAATAAGCGGTTACTTTTGTCTCAAATGAATTTATGAAAAAGCGTAGCTGCGTGCTGTTTTCTCCTATGTGCCATTTCCATTCACCAAATTCCTTTCAGTTTTTAAGTTATTCTTTGGCGACGTCTTATACCTCATTAATCTTAAGTATGCATTGTGTACTTTCTGTTTATGTTTCTGAAAGAATAATAAAATTGGGCCCATATACAGAGTCCCTATAATTGAATTTTGACAGCACCAGACTTTCATATAACATGGCCTCAGTGAATGTTTCGGGAGTAAATGCATGTTGCCATAAATTAATTTCAGTTTAACATGGGCTTGGTGGATTAATGTATCGACGTGATAATGGAACCTCAAATCAGTGTCAATAACAATCCCCAGATTCTCAGCCTCATCGTCAACCGTTAAATTTTCACCGTCTACCTGAAAATGATCAAAATCGGTATTTTTTGTTAAATTTCTGTCTCGAAGAGTACAACTTTGGTTTCAGCAAAGTTTATTGTTCAAAAATGGTCCGATGTTGATTTCACAAATGCGAATCTCTCTGTTTATCAGCTCGCATGAATTATCAACTAGCTAAGCAGAAAAACTGAAATATATTTAGCAGTCATGCACATAAAGATGGGCTTGGCTGCTTTGGTGATAACATTAAATATATCTGATTTCGACAATTTCCATCCCGGTGTAAATACAAAACTCGGTATATTTACCCTGCGATTATGTTAGTGACATTCCTGAGTATCAACGTAATCAAGATGAGCAAGATCGGGATGCCAGACCCTCTCCGTGTCGATACGAATCACACTCTTTTCAGTTTTGAAAATGTAATTTTTCCGCACCATTGCGGAAAAGAAAATCCACACTAGTGCGTAAAAGTGAATTCATTTAGTTTATAGGGAGTATAAGTGCTGACATCTGAATATTTCAAAAATATTATACGGTTGTACTTTACAAAATGACTGAAAAATTAAGGAATTTATTAGAATTCTGCTATAATTTTCAATGAAAAGAAAATTTGTCAAGTATGTATGAATGATTTCTTTATTGTTACTGGCACCGTAGATGAGTAAACTGAAGTAGATTCACTCCCTGTCGGCGCCTTTGATGTATCGGGTTTAAATTTTATTATTTTCTGGCATACAGTAGGGTAAGAGGGGTCGGCTGAAAGTTGTCCTGTCTCAGTTGGTCTCACGTATGGCGTTCTATCTCGGATTCATTTTGGTTGCGCGATATCACAGTCAGCTAAACGCAAAATTCGAGGTGGGGATGTTGACACAAATATGGCGGCGAGTGAACTTACTTCTGTTTACTTATCCTACGGTGGTACTGGTATAAACCTCATCGAATGAATGTCAAACAGTAATGAATATGACATTTTTTATTTGTCACTTTGAAACACCATAGCAACAAAGAAAAAAATAAACCTACAAATTGCACGTTTTATATTAATTTGGGTAATTGATTACCAGTTTATTTTGGGGAAATTCATGATCACTTTGATGAAACGAATGAAAATTAGACAAAAGTGTTTTCCATTCATTTCATCAAAGTTTTATATTAATGATAATATTACTTTATTTGTTGATATGTATTCAATATTAAATGTCTCTTTTATATTAGCTTTCATGTTTTTTCCTCATGCTCATAGAAAAAATAGTGTAGGTATCCAACACGCGCCTAAAATGACTCATTCGGCCATCGGCAATTGCGTGCGGAAAACTATCACTTTCCTCACTTGTTAGGTAAACTACTATTTTTAATAACTTATTTGAAAACTGACTTTTTATTCTTAGTTTTGGACTGAAAGTGCCACTTTTCCTCCCTGAAAATTTGAAAGTTTCACATAAATAAAGGCATTTCTTTCAATTAATATTTTGAAGTGGTTATTTTTTTAACAAGTACCTACATTAACAAAAATTGACAATAACAGGACTTATTGAAAAAATTTAATGTAGAGTTTGTAACATTGCTTAGGAAGTTAATTGGACACAAGAATTCGGAGGGGATATTATTCGAATTGCAGTTAAAAGAAATGCTAGAAGGATAAATTGTTGATGAAGAAGTTGTTTCTGTTGTTACAATTTCTGGTATATTTGATAACGGCTGATTACGAGTATCTGTCATAATTTGATTTGCAATTCGTCTTTTTTGACAGTTAACTGATTTACATATCCTTCGGCCAACATGTTTCATTGATGTCGAAATGTCACCTCCCGCATTTCCTAAGAATGACGCAGTTGTTCTTCTTTGAATATTTGGCTATTTCAAATATTATTTTTGACATGGTATTTTCTCCTCCAACTTAATAATAATAATAATACTGCCTCATGAACACTCGTTGAGTGTACCCAAAGGCATAGCCTGTGCGGGTAGAGGACGGCTATTATTATTATTTGCCGTGGCGCTCCAGGGCGACTTACTGATTTTTTTGGTGGCGTATTCACTTTTCAGCTGTAGGAAAACCCAGAAAACCTACAGCACCACCTCGGGTGGTCGGTGTGCACTCCAAGCTAGCACCAGACGAGATTGGCATCTGGACTACTCACAATACACTTGCTTTTCAATATGGCATGTGGTCGCCTATTGATCCGATATAAAGTAGATGAGAGAAATTCTCTTGTACCTACATCGGGCTCGAACCGACTATCGCTATGTTTCGAACGGCCTGTGCATTAGACCGCTGATCCATCGACCACTTCAAAACATTTTGATTTTCTACAACCCAATTGGTTCCTGAGTAATTTGTTAATTTTTATATCCAGAGTAGGTACATTCTTTAAAATGAAAATAATTTCTGTTCAGTGTAAAATGAGGTTGGATTTCTTTATTCTGCGTGAATAACAAGGAGTTTGCGTGAACATAACCTAGCGTTATATATAGATAAACCCATGGTGATGTAAGAATACGGTTGTTTTCGACAATCCCTTTGGAGAATTACCTATGATTGATATCAAATATCAGACATTTTTTCATTATTTATACCCACTAATTTTGGAATATATCAATATATCATTGGTAGAAAAGCGAAATAACACTCTCTTGGTAAACAATCTTTCCAAACCATATCAAATTTGCCTGTAGTTACTGGATCGATATTGATAAATGAAAATTATTAAACTAATATCAGGTTTTATTGTCCTGTTATTATGCACAAAACAAACATTCAAGAAAGAACTCGATGAAGAAATATATATATAAATTGGCTCATATATTTTAATATTTTAAATACACAACTGGAATGAAAATAACTAGAATATTCAAAATACATATCCCGAAGCATCCACAGAGTATTCATTAAAAGTCAATAGCATGATAATAATGATAGATGTAAAAATCGTAATTATGTACTACGACGACAACAGAAAAAAAATACTACTTATTTTAAGTCATTGTCAAATTATCTCAGCTCTGCAAAAGACTTCTCTAATACATCAACCGTATCATCATCAGACTATAATTAGAGGAATATTTGGAAGAGAACATTCTACCACAGCAACCATCTCTACCATTGGAGCATCTTTTATGCTTTTTGGATAGAAGGATAAAAAGCCAAGGGGGCCTTGGGTACTTCACTTAGACTCTTACAAGAATCATCGGTGATAAATGAAAAACCGAACCTGGAAAGTATTTTTGAGTAAAAATTCCATATACTGCTCACCGTCAACTTTTCGAATTACATTCAATATTGCAGTTGAATTCTATGAATATTTGAAAACGAGTAACCAAGCTTGACATAGATATTTTCTTCGTACTAGCATCCGAAGCCTCTTGCATGACTTTTCGAGGAATTACTCTACTCCCAATGCCATATAATAAAATCTTACAAAAAAAACATTTTAAATTTTTTTATAAATAAATCAAATAAGAATTTCAGTTCTCTCAAAAATTAACAGGGAAGGGGTTACTTCATGGATAGACCGTTGTTCTGAATAAGTAGGTGGAATGAAAGAATTGTCGAAATTCTTTGACTAGTAATTTAATAAAATAATGCTTCTTTGATCCGGCAATTTTCTTACTCATCCCAAAAACAAATCATTTTATGTACTAGTGAAACAAATCACATTTTTTTCGAAAACCGAACTTTAATCATAAAGTTCTCGTATAATGTCGTGGGGATCTGGAAAAATTAGTTCAAAGAAATTTGAAGTATAATTGAAAATTGAGATTTACCGATAGAGAAAATCATGATTATTCAAGATACCAAATTTGGATGATGATAATTGAGAATTGCAAAAACTGAGATGAAGATTTCAAACGACAGCGTTACTTTCATTCGTTATGTGTAAAAGTATCAAGCCCCTACTAGACTTTTGGCGTCATCTATTTACTAATGATCCAAGTGACTTTGAAGGCAAATGCAGTATCACATAGAAATAATCCAACATTACAATAAGTCGCTTGGTCGCATTTTATCTGGAGATTCCAGGATATGACGCAGATATCCATCGTTCAAGCTCGTTGTGAATTGCCCTGTATTTTGATTAACAGTGGAGTATCATAAGAAACAAGACTATAATTTTTATAACTTCTCCAAGCTGTTGTATAAACTGAACAAAGTGTTCACAACCAATTCTCGAGGGTGTAGCAACTACGAGAGTAATGTCAAGTGTGAGATATGATGCACAAAAACATATCCGGGAATTCAAGTGGTTCTCTCAGACATGTTTCCATCTATCTATACAAGGCGTGTTGTATTTTTTGTCACATCATTTATGAACAGTTTTTGCATATTATCAATGGAAAACAAGAGTAGAAAAAAGAATATAATCAGACTTGTTACAAAACAGATTCATGTGTAAACCTTAGGGACGTCAATAATAATAATATGCTCCTATTTTGTTATGAATTGATGTCCAAATACCATTCAAATAATTTTCGAGAAAAATTCTCACTAAAATATAAGAAAATTTATTACACAAAAAACTTTTCAGAATGAAATGATTTACTCGATTATGCGCCTTAACTTATCTAAATCCTGGTACAAAGTCTATTGAGAATAAACTGAGCAAAACCAGAAAGCGTTAAGTGAGAAGAATGTGTTGATAGAGAATCAATGTTCAACAAATTTATTGTCTGGGTAATATCACCACAGAGTGTATAAAAAATTAGTTTTTCAGCATTAATCATGCTGTAGGTTCCCGAACTTCTAGAGCTTGTAAGTTGCGATGAAAAAATGCAAAAGAAATTAGTGCCAAAATATTTTTTTCCTAATCCAGTACTGTTATTTTGATTTAACGGTATTCAGATGACATTTGAAAAGTTAATGTTAACAGCCTTCGTTCGTTAAAAAAAAATAATTGTTGTTAAAATTGTTATATCCGTCAACCGGTTGCACCCCTACGTGCAACCCTCAAAAGTCAGAGACTTGTGCGAGCTAGGGGAAGACGTAGCCCTTATATTTTAATACGTGTGATGCCATGCACGAGACCGATGGCAATGCTGAGATTCGAACTCACGCTCTCTGGCTCATGAGGCGAGGACTCGACCCGCACACCACCGCGGCCCATATGTTAAATATGTTGTTCAAATATATTTTTCAAAACTTTATTCTGCATACAATAGCAATAATATTATTGCTGTGATATTGTTAAGCTGTTCCATGACAACAAGATGTTGAGATTTTTCTGTAGAATTATGAGGTACGTGGTTTGTTCTTTCCTCGGAATCAAAATGTAATCTTTCAGGGGATTACGAAAAGTCTTGAACGACACATGGCCACCACCGAAATAAAGTATAGTTGGTATGACATACTGCGAAATAACAGTGTCACAGTTATGTGATTAGATGAAAAAAAATGTTTTGCTTCCCAAAATTGCAGCTACTCAGAATTATAGCTTTCATGCATACAACAGATATTTTTTTTTCAGATTGTAATATACCCTCACATTAGTTAAAAGACTTGTTTTAAAAAAAGTATGAGTAAAAACTGTGACCATGAACACCTTCAGCAAATACGTACAGGATGCTTCAAAAAGCTTTTCAAAATATATCTCGAAACAACAATAATTTGTAATTTTGTAATCCAAAATATTATTTATAAATGATTTCAAAATGAATTTCCCATCCTATGCCTAAGTCATACTATTTTTGAAATATTCCGGTTTCAATTACAATGTTATTGCAGTAGCCTTTCTTTAGTTATGGCAAAAACATGTTCCAAGCATGTTTTGGATATACCTTGAGTACCGATTTTTTATTTTTTATTGGAATGCGAAAGGCAGGTTTATAAATATTCTATTCACAATTTTTGAAATTATAGTCTTTCGCCGAATACACGTAATTCCACATATGATATAATCAATAATTTAAATCGATGAAATACTACGTAACTCATTGTTATTAATATGCGCGTTTTGATTCTAGACTTTTTTAACATTCCAACTTCTTCACTAAGTATGTGTAATTTCTCAAACTAACGCGTTTGAGTGTTCACTGTTCACATAAATATGAATAAAACTGGATCTTGATTTGATAAGATGTTTGTTATAAAAATGTATCGGAATGAAATAAATCACGATTATTCTATTGCACGTACCATTACAATGCATTTTGAACTATTCAATTTTGCCGTCTTGTAGCGCTTTCTCAATCAAATGTCTAACTTCTAATTTGTCAAAGCTCCACACGGTCGTGATCAAAGAAAATATAACGAAATTGTGAAAGTTTGCTGAAATCTCTTTTACACATTTTTTGCCCTGTCATTACAGGTAATGATTTATACTAGTTATCTCACTGATGCCCTTACATTCAGATTAACTAGAAAGAAGATTCTCAGAAAGCTGATGGCAGTAATCATATAATTTCAGTAGTGATATAATATTATTTATTATGACACACATTCATATTCATAAGATTGCAGGCGTGAAATTTGACACAATTATGTCTGCTGAATGCTTTTCTATTTATAAAATTATCTTGTTTGACATGAAAATGCATTTAAAATTAAACGGGTTCGATAATATGAATACCTAACTCATGAATATTATCAACAACATTGATGGTAATTACATAAATAATGACTAAAATAACGCCATAACATTTAATTCATATTAATCGATCCGTAATAGTTATTGCCACACAGTGCAACTTTTCTCGGCTCACTGCTTAATCAACAATGGATTGTTTCCATATATTTTGGTTCACTCTGAAGATATAATTCAATGAATCAATATATTGTATTTGAAAGTTTCGCCCCCTATCACTTTCTTTATCGTAATTTATTAAAATGGAAGACTTCAGAAAGCTCTGAAATTTCTTGACCAGCCAATAATTGATTAACTACGTCTTCGTTCAACCAGTCCGACAGGTACTTGATACTATTTTATATTTTGTTTTCACTTACTATCAATATGTAATGTCAATCATAACGATAGGGCCTGCCCTATTGAAATCTGACTGTCGGCGTATTCAGGTAATGCAGAATCAGTTAATGCAGAACGCTTGCATTAGGTTAATTTGTGGGTTAAGGAAGGGGGAGCACGTTTCACAGGCTTTTTCAGAAGTATGGTGGTTAAGGATGGCGGAAAGGAGATTACTTCATCAATGTGTTTTTTATCATAAAATAATAACTGCCAAAAAACCTCCTTATCTCTTTAATAAATTGAGTTTTCGATCGGATGTGCATAATATAAATATACGTAGGAAAGATTCTCTATCTTTGCCTAAACATAAAACTATGGCATTCAGATCTTCTTTCTCATTCCATATAGCAAAAATTTATAACTCTATTCCTGCGAATATGAAACATTTATCTGTAGGTAATTTTAAGAAAGGAATGAAAGACAAACTTTTGACTGAAAATGTTGGATTGTGAATATGAATATACAGTGGATTATGGCTTATTTCTAAATATTTGGTAGCTTATTTCTTCTATCATCTTTGTATGATAGATCTAATAGGGATTTATTATATTTTTCCTATATTATTTTTTTTCCTTTTTATTATTCCTTTATGTCTTTCTTTTTCATTATATTGATCTGATGTTACATAATACATTTCGTTTCAGAAGGTTGAGTGTAAGAGCGCCGCTTCTTGACTTTGCAGTTACAGAAGTGCGAACTCTGCCTTTTGCAACGATAGTATTGCACGGGTATGTATATACATATTATTATTTTAAAGATTATTTATTATACTCATGTTCATTGGTATCCCATCCTACTTTATGTAATATGTAAATTATGTACGTGTATCTATCTGTTGCAATAAAATCATTTATTATTATTATTATACTGATATGAGTTTCATAACAACACTGCAACCTACTGCACTACTACTCATTACTACACTGGAACATAAACATGATCAGTTTATGGTGAATTTATATAAATTGACGTAATGCCAAATTTGGACGCTACTATGCGTTTTAGCCAGGCAGGTCAACAGACTTCGCACTGGACGATCTGAACAGGTTACTAACAATGTCCTTGGAAGCCATGACTTCATTTATAGACATCAAAGGTGCCTTCAATAATGCCTCTACCGAATGTATAGCAAAGGCTCTAGCAAAAAAGAGGTATCTCCCTTATTGTACCAGTGGACAAACGTCAACTCGGAAAACAGGGTTATCATATCAGCAATTGGCGGAATGAGGCAGCAGGCACACTGAGCAACCATGACCGACCGTCCGCGACCGTCCAACTGAGACCAAAATATCCAAAACGTGTATTCTTATCGGATATCTCACACTGAATGATCGTCTTTAACCGGTTTTCGAAGACCATATTTAAAATAGCAATCTGCTGAAAATTCTGGTCAATCAGTGTGAGTTTGAAAGATTTTATTGGTCCCTTTCAATGTTTGGTCGTTGCTGGTCGGTCAGTGTGATTCCTAGCTAACACTAACAGCAAGAGCAATAGGGGAGGTTTCGCCCCTACTCTGGGCCATCCTCAAGGACGACCTGATGAAATGGCTAGGATGCAGAGGCTTCCATTGCTTAAGATATGCCGATGACCTTGCGATTATTGCAAAAAGCAAATTGGCAAGGACAGTCTCGGAGCTCACACAGACAGACCTAGATATAATCGACAGGTAATCTGAAGAGAAAGAGCTGACAGTGAACCCTCATAAAACCACAATAATTATGTTTACACAAAATAAGGACTGGTCATCTGTACTGAACGGGATAGAATTTCCATTTGTCCAAGAGGTAAAATACTCAGGAGTAATCTTGGATTATGAGTTGAAATGGAATCAACACTTAAAAAAAGTTATAGAAAAAAGTACCTACAGTGCCCATGTGCAAGAGAATGTGCAGATAAAATTGGGGGCTACAGCCAAAAATTACTTCATGGCTCTATACTAAAGTGAAAGGAGGAAGGTTTAGGAGCTGGCATTAATGGAATCAAGCCGAAGATGAAAATCTTATTGAACTTAGGTATATACGCGACGATAATTCAAGCAGAAATGTTCGCAATACACCATTGCGCTAACGAGCTAATAAAGCGTTTTCAGGAGAAATCATTGTCATGGGCCGCAGTGGTCATGATGGTAGAGCGCTAGTCTATCAGTCAGAGAGACGTGGGTTCGAATCCCAGCATGGTCACTGGTCTCGTGCTAGGAATCGCACGTTAAAAGGTAAGACCTCGTTAATCCTTAGCTCACACAAGTTTCGACTTCTGAGGGCTGTCGTTAGTAGGGGGTGACAGCTGGTTAACGGAAAAAGCAATTTTGAAACAACAAAACAACAATTTGAATTTACTCAGACAGCCAAGCTGCGATAAAAGCAATTAACTCAATATAAGTTACCTCCAAACTTGTTTGGGGCTGCATTAAATCTTTCAAAAAGCAGACTGACACCAGCCTAGGTACCAGCACCGACAGGTTACAGAGGCAATGAAGTGGGTGAGTTACTAGCCCGTAAAGTGGCAAGTAAGGCCCTGAATGGACTAGAACCGATCTGCGGTATGGCAAAACCTGTACTTGAAACAAACACCAAATCATGAATCCAACAGAAATCTCAAGAACAACTCTCCATGAATGAGACAGGCCAAAGAGTTAATCACACAACTGCAGCCAACATTCACAGAATATCTAGTATGCCAGAAGAGGAGCACTACTAGAATATTATTAGGACTTTCCACAGAATCGGTATGGCAGAAGGAATGCTGTGCAGGTTCTGTCAGAAAGGAGAGGAAACATCATTGTACATACTATGCCACTGCGAGGGCTTGTCAAGGCTATGGTTTCTAACGCTGGGAGGAGAAAAACCAAGATCTCTTAGATACATGGGAGTTCTAAAACCAAACCTATGGAATCTCGTAACGAAGACAGGGCTAGATAGAGAACTCGAAACGATTTCGATGGCACACATAATAGATCTGAAAAGGTTGCAGTGTAGAGGCTTGTAGCATGACAGCCCCAAACTAATCTAATCTAAACATAATAGTATGTTAGGCAAACATCAATTGATGATGGGATATTACGGTGAGGAAATGAAAATTGACATATTATGAGCATAAACTCTGGTTTGAAATCTTAATTCTATTTCACAAGTACTCACTGACATCCCATTGAGATGAAATTTTCCCCACTAATCCAGAACCAATTATTTCAAAAACAATTGAAGGCTAGATAGCGAACGCATAGGAATTTGCAGACGTCAAAAGTTACGTAGAAAAAATTGTCTATTGGGGTCTGAGACACTCCTTTTAAAAAATTTACCCTCTTCCCTGTCATCTGAAAGAAAAAGAGAACGCGGAAAAATGCCCGATGGTTTAAATAATATAAAATTACGACGAAAGAGAAAATGTCGCCCAGGGAGTCAGCCCCCTGCTTATTAAATATTTGCGGGAACTGACGGAAAGAAATTTGGGAAAATCCGTTAAAATATTGAAAAATATCTGGCCCTCGTAAAATTTTCTGTCGAAGGAGATAATTGAACACATTCTGATTCTTATAAATAAAAATGAGCTTTGTATTGAAAGTATTGAAATAAAAATTTAAAAATAAATTTATGGTGAAAGAATAGTAATGAACTTTATAGGAGTCTATAGAAAAAAAAAATAAAAAAAAACATTATTAATTTTTATTTCTCCTTTTCTAAGTTTACACCTGAATAAAACATTTTTCAGAATTTTTTGTTCATTTTAATTCTTATTCATGAAAAATATCATTTTATATGATAAACTCATCACTAGCTTATATGCATGCATAAAACCCTACCTCATTCAAGCCACTTCACTAAATATTTTTTTCTACAATAATTTCAGTTGAAATTTACTACACTTTTTTCAGTTAGTTGTGTCGAGCATTCGTAGTGATTGATTTTGGACAATTTGATTCGGAAGGAAATTGTTTTTGCTCCAGGAGAACGCTCACCTTTATGAAAGCGAAAGAAAACTTATAACCAGTGTTTCTCCACGATGGCTTATACATTTTCATCCACCGCTTGGATGAAATTTGACAATTTTCCAGAAAATGGAAATACTGCCCAACATGAGATGTTGAGCGATATTCATTTTGGATGACTTGTTCATGGTAATGAATACATAGATATGCAGGGGTCCCTCCTGGAACTGAATCGATCAATGGAAAACTATGTATGGGTCGAATTTAAAAATTTAGTGGTTCATTACAAGCTACCAAGTTTGAGTGAAACAAAATTAAAGTTTATACGATGAAAACAAAACCTCGAGTGGTATTAAGTGAGATAATTTAACGAAGCAAATAACTGAATTATTAAACAAAAGTGAATAGAACAAAATTTATTAAATTAAATCAATAATTCATTGAATAAAAAGTACATTTAACAGGAAATATTATTTAAATGTACAATTAGTGAAAATACAGTTTTGGTATACAATCCTGCCCGAAGAAGACTGCTGAATTTGATTATTTTCCTCTCTTAGATTTGTCACTAAAGTGGAATGATGCTGTGAGTCTAACTGAAGGTATGGCGTCAGAGAATTGGCGTTCGAATGTCCGGTCAGCTTGATAATTTGTTGTTCTGAGACTCCTGCTTTGGCAAGAGTAGAAATAGTGCTAGTCCTATGGGAGTGATTAGTAATTTTATTTTTCAGATCTAAACCAATTTTTTCTGCAGAAATTCTGGTCCACTTTGAAATTTCGTTTACACCAATGGGCACATTTTTGTACCATCCCTTGGCATTTTCATATTTCCAAAACGGATTTGGTGTTAGAAACAATCTATCTGAAGAAATATGTTTGTTTCGTTTTTCTAGAAGCATTTTCAATAATCTTACAGGACACACGTTCGGATTTTCTTTATTTTTAGTCAACCACTTACTTTCACTGCACCTTTAGAAAAGACCGTGTTGTATTCCACTCTGCCTGTCAATGTTCCATTATTGTATTTTTCGGCTTTGAAATAATAAATATTACACTGCTCACTTTCACCACCTCTCCAGGCTAATTCAGAAGCGGCGATATGAAAAAGATTTTCCCATTGGAGTATTTTCATCCCACTGCTCTGATATTTTTATAACTTCTTCTTCATCTAATGCTATAGAACCTTGTCTTCTTTTATCTAAATTGCTCTACAGTTGCTTGCGTTTAGCATTTGTAGCATTTTTAGCGTTTCTAACGGCTTAAAATGTCACATCTTTGAATGGGTCAAACACAATCTTATAATCCGTATAATATTTTTCTTGCACAATTTTTACTACAGAATTCCACATTGTTTTAACTACGTACTCCTTGTAGTCATTTCCGTCTGATTTCTTCATATTGTACACCCAATCTGCCATACCCCTTTTCTCGACAAAATGATTCAAACTGCCTCCAAATTGATGATTTGGTTTTTTTGGTGTTTTTTGGAGTGGCGTTGTCTATTGCAGAATTTATTATTTGAGTAGTTGCACTACCAAATCTACCGATAACGCTGATTTGAAATTAAAAACAACACTTTGTAATAAAAAGTATGAAAATTTGTTGTCATTTGGCTTTGTTGATAGCAACGCGTCCTTGGGTACAGCGTCGGATTCAATAAAGTCATACGACAATTATTAGTTGTTGCCGTGGTGAAGGTAACTTGCAAACAGTTACGTTTCTATTTATCCGATATCAAACTGCAAAAACTGACGTTTCTTATGAACGATTTTATACATGAGTTGAATTATCATTGATAATTTCCCTCAACTATTGGATGGAACACAGGAAATAATTATTATTGAATTATTATACCACATGATTATTCACTGTATTTTGGATTTCAAGAATCAAAATAAAATTAATCCCTACTGCGGCGTAGGGATATGGTGATTACAACTTCCGTCCGCACAGGTGTGTTGATTTCACACAACATACCTGCATTCAGCTAAGACTGAAATCCAGCGGGAGTGTACCACAATTCGAAAGAACGAGCTGTACTAATGACCGAAAGGTAAACTTATGTAGGGAGATAGTCAGCTTGCTGAGGTTACTCTGGGAGGGGGGAAGTGACTGTAGTCAACTTCGGGGACCTCCCAACACGCTACAGAGTGCTGGTCTCCATCCTTGGGATAGAATAGGAAGACCCATCAGAATATAGTCGGTGCCTTGGATTCCAAAATCCGGATATAAGGATTCAAGAATGGATTCTATTTATTAGCAACATGGAGAAGAAAGGCAACTTTTGATCTTCTCCGTGGACAATGTCTCATACACTACTATAGAAGATACAGCGCCGTCACAGGTATCACAGACTCGGAAATGTACTCTTCAGGACCATAAAAAACCCAAAGATGGACAAAGGAATACGTCTCCTACAGATTAACCTGTACCACTGTAGGGAGGCCTCGGTAGTACTAACATTTGCTGGGGGGTGGGGGGGAGGAAACTGAAACGAATTGATTTCTTTTGAGGGAGAAGAAAATGAATGCTTAGTTTCACTAACAGATAAGTAAATTTATTCATACTGAGTAGATAAGTCCAGTTGGAACTGAAGTGAGTTAGTATGTAGGTACAGACACTTTTTATTCTGTTAGAGCCCAACCTAGCAATTGAATTTGAAAATGCTAGCGGGTACGGTAACTACACAAAAAAACATTTTCAAAATATAATCAGGTATCTCATATGCTCGCCGTCACCACATATTATTATTACATTTAACGAAGTATTCAATGGTGCGTTCAATTTGTCAACATCAACTTACTAACCATAACCAATCCATTCGTTTCTGTAAGACAATCAAAAACTGAACCGCTGGCAAATTCTGCAATTTTTACTTCAACCTCTATCAAAACCAAACGCCAGTCGAAAACGGATAATTTAATTGTAAAATAATTTTGAATGATCGGTACCTAACTTTTGGAGTTGAAGAAGAAATGTGTAACCTCTCATCTAACTCGTTACTGAAATCTTGTTAGGAATATCACCGAGACACGATTTCTACAATATACGTTTTTGTATGAATAGTTCACTAATAATTTAATCCCCTATTGAGGGGAAGCAATAAGAAATTCTAATAACATGGGGTGGGGCAGTGCCGTATTAAGCCAGCGCAGAGCCTGTAGCAAATTCTGTCAAGGGGCCCTTGATTTGCTTTAAGTTCTCAAGTTCAGGGTATTAAATAACACAAAATTATTACAAATAAACTTTTCTGGATTTAATATGGGCAAATTTGAAGGTAACACTTTCAATTCAATGTATCTAAACTTAGTGGACACTATTTTTGGACTCGTCTGTACGTGTCCACAAGCTGCTGAAAGAATAAATGAATGAAATATCGACTTCTTCAAGCAGATCATGCTCTATATTCATCAGAGTAAGAACATTAAGACGTTCTTGGCCCATTGTGTTCCTTAACTCTTTTTAAATACGTTTTAATGTTGAAAAAGAACATTCTCCATTGCAGTTAGTGATCATGAGAAACAAGTAAATTCGCAAGGCTAATTCTACGTTTGGGAAACACGATTGTAAAAAATTATTTGATAAAAGATTATTACATTGCAGTTCCAGAGGCTCCTGTTTGTTGCTGTCAATAACAGTAGCCACATCTGATATCAGCAGGTCAGCGAACTGCACTAATTCGTCGCCTAGACTGTTCTCCAAATCATCTTTGTAAGCGCTGGCCATTATCGAGGATTTTTACAAAGTCCACCCTTACGAAGTCATTTGGAAGGGTATTTTATTCTCTATTCAACCGTGCAAAGGAATTTAAATTTGCTCCTTTGATTCTCGAGTTATCATTTATCAGAATAACGAAAAGTACCTCTGCGCACTCATCCTAAGAAATAGGTTATGCTTGATATCGGGTTTGGTTCAGACGTCAAGTGAGACTTATCACGAGGCTGTTGGAATGTTCAATGAACATTTTCCAGATCGTCTCATTGATAAACATTATTTCAAACAGCTAGTGGAAAAAATTTGTGTGAACGGCAGTTTGTATTCATTTACTCGAGTAAATACATCATAATTGTAAACTCTGTCGATTATTGAACTGAATCAACCCCTTCTGTAATTGACTATTTCGTCAACATTTCGCCATCAAATCCATTAGATTCAAGTCCCCAATTTGCTCAAAAACTTTGATGTAAATTGCTCTCCAGTCAAGGTACTAGAAGTTAGTGACCCATCCAGACCCCAGACTAAACCCCGTCGTGCTTGTCAAAGCCAGTTATAATAACAGTGTCAATGAACATTAGCTCGAAGGTAATGCGAGGATCATACTCGTATGTTCCATGAGAATAGACCCTCGAGAGCTCTAATAACCGCAAAAAGTAATTGACGGCAGGGTTTATGACACTTCTGTGTAGAAATCTTATTAAAACGCATTTCTTAGATGGGCTAGTAATTCTCCCCGAGATTTTCATATCCAGATCGTGCGAGTCGTATTAACGTCATGCTTTTTTATGATTGAATTTCGCCTGAGTAGTTTGGGAACGATGGTGTCACCTTCGAAATTGGAATTTCTCTCGGCTGGACGTGGAAATCAGTAGTTCAAGGGGCGGGCAGATCAGTGGGTTGATAGATTAGTTTCTTTCGGACGGCCGATCGCTTTGTGAAAAGGTGTTGGGAGTTTTTATTGGCATGTGCCTACATTTACGAGAACAGAAAATCCGATTACTTGAACCCAGCAGGGTATGCAATCTATCTCCTACCGTAGCAAAGCAATTTCATTGATGAACAAGGGCAATTATTAATCGCTTTCAGTATTATATTTGATATACAAGGTGAACTATGACCAGTTACGGAAAATAAAATGGTGCACTAGTGTAAAATTGTAGAGCAATCCGTGATGATTTATCACATGTTTTTCTTATCCAACACACCGAAGTGCTAGTCTCGATGGTCTAGATAATTCACCAGATCATTACTATACAGTTCGATTATTATATCTTTACCCGTGCGTCATCATCACAATACCATAATTCTTAGCTTAGCAGACAAATGTATACGAATTTTGAATCGCTCATAGCGGTTGTTAGAAAGAGATGTTCGATAGAGGATGTGTGATTTCTTCGATCATAAATTGATGACGCGTGGGTAAAGATACAATAATCGAACTGTATCTATGGTATGTTATTATAAAGAAGTTTTTGAACATTCACTAGTGTTTTTTGGTAAGTATCGATCTCAATATATTGGTTGTTTTGAATATTGTTCTTACATCGTACCTGTGGCATATCCGTTTTATCTTTTCAGATAATCCGAGGATATAAGGTTGGTTGATAGATGTAAGGGTTTCCACGATCAGCTGAGTCCATTTGTATATCGGAAACTACTGGTAGTATTTTTCTGAAAATTTGTATATGGAATTTTTTCTAGAAGCTCGTTTCAGTTAAAGTATTTTCAGTCGTTTACGACTTCCGGTTATATCGGAAGTGGGCCCCAATTTTGGTTTATCTACGATGAATTCCAGTATAACTTCATTCGAAACATCATATGCCTTGAAGGGCTCCAGTTTTTAGTTATTTCATTTATTTTGTAAATTTTGGCAGGTGAACAGAGTCAGTAAAAATTTGCCTGAATGAGACCTGAAGCTTTCTAAATGTTTGGGAACTTTTCAAAGAAATTGTAAGGGTGCTCAGAAACTGGCGCCGAATTCAGCTATCTCAAAAATTGTGTTACTAATTTTTTTCAAATTACAATACCATTTTTTCTCAAAGCCAGGGGATTCTGTGATAAAAAAATAGCAGGAGTTTATGCTTTCAACCCCATATTTGAATTAAACTGTTTTTGTTGAAACTTGGGAAAATACAAATTTCCCTTTGGTAATTAGAGATATTTGAATTATCCTTAGGCTTTTTTATAAGAATTGACAGAAAACAAATGCTAAAGTGGAAGGAAAGAAAGATCATGCATAAAACACTACTGAAAGAACCCAACAACCTACATCTAAAAACATATTACCTACTAGTGTACAAAAATAAATCAGTTAAAAGGCTCTAACTGTGTTATCAGTAAATTAATCAAAAGGATTGTGTGTGGAAAATCAATATTTAATTTCGACAAATAAAGGATCATCAAAGATTCACCAAACATGTTTCATCCTCAACGGCCACATTCACTTGAAAGTTTGTTGACTATACGAGGGTCTTCTTTAAACGTGCGATCTCAAGCACTTCTTCATTGAAATATTTATTATCACGCATAAATTGCTATGCAAAATTCATAAAAAATATGTCCAAGATTTCACAGCATTTATTTGATTCATTCAGAGCCTCCGCACACTCGAAGCGGATGCGTCTCGAAATCGAAGCGAGTCTCTCTCCACTCCACGTCATACGTAAAGTAGGGTACATCCACCAACGGGTCGATTGGCGGTCAATACGTAGTCGAAAAGGCGGATTCATGCAACGTTCATTATGATTACATTTTCACTTCATTACAATTAGAAAAAGGTTGAATTTTAGTACTTCATAGGAGGCGTTCATGCAAACACATTATCGCAATACATTATCACTGCTTCATTAAGAAGTTGGTCAACTTTCAATTATAAAATTATGTTCTTAGTGAAATCACCAAATACGCATGAGCGTAAACATGTATAGTGGTTCACCGATCACCGCCGTTCATTTTTATAATGTGATCTGTGGTCATGTCATGGTTTATGAGGTTTGTTCTTTGTTTGTTTGGGTAACTGTCTAGGATTGGATCTCAACAGTTTGTTCTGGATGGATCAAGGTATACTAAAAAAATCTGGTGCAACAGTGTTGACAGTACAAAATCAACAAACAAAACATTTTGTCACATACAACGCAAGCGCAAGTTCATAGTTCAATCGTTCCATGAACGGTATCAATCGTTAGTGAAAATGTAATGCAATGTTAATTATAATGTAATGAAAATGTATTTATAATGAACGTTGCATGAATCCGCCTGAAGAGATTGCGTTTCGAGTGCGATTCGAACCTTGCGACCTGCAAGGAACGGGAAAGTTCGAGCGTGACGAGCGGTAGTACAATATGGAGCTATGTTTTTTGAAGATAGTATTGGGCATATAATGGGAAGAAAATGGAAGCCTAGTTACTTTAGCAATGAAGTTCTGCACTCACACATTCTCTCATATTTGTACTCTTGTTCTGAATGGCTGGAGCTACCATTTCCACTAGAGCAATGTAACTTTCTTTCGTAACTCTATAGAATGCAAAATATGTTATTAAGGCGAATTTATCGGATTCATAATGCACAATTTAATGCATATGCATAATTTTAAAATACAATTTAGAACATTTCAATACTTAGATTCATATAAAACCATTTGGGAATTATAAATTATGAAACGGGTAAATGGATTTTTAGGTGGTCCAGGCCTTTCTACAGCTAGTTTACTTCCAAGGTTCTGAATGAAAAGCATGTCTATATATTGTTTTAGTTCACACGGGATATCATTATGAGGGAGCAAAACTCAACAACTGAGAAAAAGAGCTGATCACACTTCCTAGATTAGGTTAGCTTACCGCTTCTATACTTCACTTGTAACTCCTGTGATATGAGTAAAACTTGTTTACAGTAGCTGGGATGGTCCATAGGTGTCCCGACCCGTCTTAAGCCATTGGAAATTGGAAAAAGTTGAGTTGTCATTGTGACGCATGAAATCACAATCAACACTTCTAATTTTAGCTTTACCGACGATACTGACAATGGCGGACTGGTACTATTGATGACTGTGTTCGATTAAATGGGAACCGCGTTCCGTAAATATTCAGCAAAATGCGCTAACTTCTTCAACCACTACGATTGTAACCAACTTTGGGAACGGAACATAACCTAAGCATGGCATATGTCAACAATTATATATTATTATATAAATTTACCATAATATATAATGAAAAAAATTAAAATAATTTCACCAACCTTCTGAAATTCGCAGATTGGAACCAATTGTACGGGACTTCCGACGCCAACGAATCATCAAGTTATTTTATTCAATTTTCAACTCATGCTTCCGGAAAGCATTTACCCCTACAAAAGTACCGCTTGTCCAAAAAATGTCTCCAAAGGATGGATTACAACTGGTATAAAAAACTTGTGTAAAAATAAACGTTTTCTCCTTGAATTGAAAAAACGTACTCACAATCATAAGTGGCATAAGTACATACAAAATATCGGAAAATTTTGAAACATGTCATTAGTTCAGCTAAACTTTTTTTTACAATAGCACTATAATAAATTCAAATAATAAAAGTAAATCCACCTCGGATTTGTTTGGTCAATTCACAAAAAAAAGGAAAAAAATGGGAAAGCTTGTGCATTAACAAAAGTGATTGACTGATTGATAATCCCCAAGAAGTTTCAGAAGAATTTATATATTTTTTCTCGAATATCTCAGCTCCTCCAACTCCTGATTCCGATAATGTAGTTACTAGTATGGAATTCTTGAAAACTATTGATCTCAATTTCGTGAATTCCTTTTTCCTCGCACCTATAACGGAGGTAGATGTGAGACATTTTATTCAATCGCAAGAACAAAAAATCTACTGGTATCGACAAAATTCCGATGACACTTATTAAAAATAACGTAGGTTATTGGAGCAAGCCTTTGGCATTCCTATTTAACCTTTCATTGTCTACAGTTACATTTCCTGAATCATTTAAAACCCCAATTGTTATTCCAGTTCTGAAAAAAGGAAGCAAATTATACCCAAACAATTACAGGGGCATTTCACTTCTACCAAGTTTTTTAAAACTCCTAGAGTGGCACGTTGATGAACAACTATTATCTTATCTCCGGGAACATAATATTTTGACCGATTCTCAATTTGGCTTCCGAGCAAATATGAATACAGCAGATGCAACTTTCACCTTATTAGAACATATAAACGAAATAATCGAAAAAAACTAACACCCATTGGGTATTTTCTGTAATCTGTCCAAGGCAGTCGATTGTGTTGACCACGACATTCTTTTGAATAAACTGGAGTACTATGGTGTGCGAGGTATCGCCAAGAAATGGTTTGAAACGTATCTCGGTCATAGACAAATGCAAGTGCAAGTGGAAGCGAAAAAAAAAAACACAGGGTGCCTTATTTAACCCATACAAAAATCAACAACTCCATAACCTGGCAGTTGATATTGAAGAAAGCAATATAAATACTTCCGAAATTCCTTGGACTCACTATCGATAGTAACTTGAACTGGTCTGAGCACATAAAACAACTGAATGTCAAATTGAGTAGAGCTATATTCGCCATAAGGACAATAAGAATGAACACCGATGTAAAAGTAGCGAAAACAGTATACTACGCGTACTTTCACAGTCTGCTACAATACGGTATTGAATTCTGGGACACAGCCGTTGAGTCCACTTCCACATTTATAATACAAAAAAGAGCACTAAGAACTATTTTTGGCTTGAGCTATAGAGAATCGCGTAGGGATCATTTCGCGGATCACAAAATATTCACACTTACCATAATCATAACATATTATTTTGACCGATTCTCAATTTGGCTTCCGAGCAAATTTGAATACAACAAATGCAACTTTTACCTTATTAGAACATGTAAATGAAATAATCGAAAAAAACAAACACCCATTGGGTATTTTCTGTGATCTGTCCAAGGCATTCGATTGTGTTGACCACGACATTCTTTTGAATATACTCGAGTACTATGGTGTGCGTGGTATCGCCAAGAAATGGTTTGAAACGTATCTCAGTCATAGACAAATGTAAGTGAAAGTGGAAACCAATATATACATCTTTAAAGTTTCACTTCTTATCCACAAAAAACGCGGTTCCCTCTTACGTCCCACCGATAGACATACATACCCTACCCGGAATCAATTAATAATATTACCAAAATACAATTATAACAGAAATCGCAGGGGACCCTTGTACATGGGTATCAAGGTCTACAATCACCTTTCCCAAACACTAAAAATGACAGAAAACTGACAGAAAATTTAAAATGGAGTTCAAAAATGTATTACATAGTCATGTGTTCTATAATCTTGATGAGTTTTTCCATTTCAGTATTTCAAGCATGTTTTTTATTTATTTTATATTGTATCGCTTAGTTAATGTTATTATTATCTGATATTATTATTTCTATATATTTACTTTGCAAGCTAGTCCCCTTACCTATGCCTTTGGCAGTCAGACGGTACCCAATTATTCCAAAATTAATTAAAAAAAAAAAAAAAATGTTTTTTTCCGTTAACCAGCTGCCATTCCCCTACGAACGACAGCCCTCAGAAGTCGAAACTTGTGCGAGCTAAGGATTAACGAGGTCTTACCTTTTAACGTGCGATTCCTATGTATATTTATGATGTATCTTCTGGGAAATAATAAATGTCTATGTCTGTGTCTACCGATATACTGTTATTCCCTGCATATCTTCCCATCCACCACCATCTGTCACTCATTACGTCCAATTCGTCACTTGATTTCATAGAGGTAATATTTGTGAAGGAACCCCTTCTAAGAAGTTCTATACCCTGATGAAAATTATTCCCAATCTTTGAGAATAACGTGTATATTTTTCTTGCTTCTGGTACATTTGGTTGAAAATGGATACGTATATTTTGCTTGTTATGACGGGAAAGTTAATAATCTGTTGATCTCGAAGAAATAGTCAAAATAATTGTCATTTACTAGAATAGCAGCACATATATCAATTCGAAAATGGTGTTCTCAAAATGCTTCAGATGAAATCTGCAATTTGACCTCGAGCGAGAGCAATTTCAGTCAGTTTATCGTCGACGCTGTTTGATTTAATAATTCGAACTTTGTAGTAGGAGAGGTGGGATGGAATTTTCGGCTTGTTTTACAAGAATCTACCCTGCTGACAAATTGGCAATCATGGATAATTCAATAGTTATAGTAGTGAGACATAGTTTTCCGAATGTGAAAATGCATGTAGAACTCTGTCTATCATTGACGAATCATTATCATTGTGATATGATCAGTATTGCTCATCATACTGTATTATTTTCACGCACATGATGTCTTGACTTTTATTGAAAGCTCACAATTCCTTGAACTAATAAACTAATAAATACAAATAATACAATCATGACTTAAATAATTCTGTAATTGATATGGGGATGGCAGAAATTCTACTGTTTTTATTCTTATCTTCGTATTCTGGAATATATTCGTTTAACTTGAATTCTTCTTTGATTTTCCGATTTCAGGACATAGCGTCGAAGTGTGATTTGGATTTTAAAAGACCTCTGTCGTCCATGAAATTGTGTAGTGGAAATGATGTTCATAACAACGAATCTGTAGTATCCCTACATTTTGTTAACACCCTATAGGTTAGATAATTTCTCATCCTGAGTGTATTTCGACTTATCATCATGGAAACAGAGAATTAGAGAATTTCCAATAAAATACAGAAATGCTCTATAAATTGGTGACCCCGATGTGATAACTATGACCAATTCATAGAAGAATCGACGGCAGAAGTTTCAGCAGTCATGAATTTCAATCTTCCAGAATTTTGGCCCAAAGACACTATAACCAATGTATTGTTATCAACATTATCTGCAGAACTATCAACCGAAATTCGCATTATTCTATTTTTTATTTCCATGATAATAATTTAAGATGAGAAATTAACATACAGGGTGTTAACAAAATGTAAGAATACTACAAATCAATCATCAACATACATTCAAAGATATATGCATGAACTAATAAATTCTCCTTTTTGGTTTGATGAATGAAGAGAACTACAAATTCTATTTTTTTTTCATTTTCCACCCACAATAAAAGAAAATATTTCGAAATAACCATGTCTCCACATTTTTACACAAGGTGGAAGATTTAAAGCAGATATCTTTCCGAAAACTACCACTTTTCTCTACAAACATTGAATCCCATCGAGATTGATAACTACATGAGAATATCCCTGCTCTGCTCCATATCTAAATTATATGAAAAAATAGTAGTTCCCAGACTTATACATCATTTCGAAAACAATAAGCTCCTTTGTACTTCTCGGCTTGGACTCTGTTTCGATCAGCTTCCTACCACCTTCTAAACTACATACACACACATATTGATAATAATAAATATGTGATCCTACTATTATTCGACTTTCCAAAAGCTTCTGATACAGTTGCTCGAAATTTTTAATTGATAAACTATCAAAGATTGGGATTCCTCTAAACTTGATAAACTAGGAACAATCCTATATTACAAATAGGAATATGGTAATGTAATCTACGATTATTCGTAATCTTAGTTGGAAACTGTCAAACTCGTAGTGCCGCAGGGCTCTGTTCTAGGACCGTTAATGTTTCTCCTACATGTCTTCCTTAACATATTATGCGGGGTGCTATGTCACAATATTAACCGACGTATTTGGTGAAAATACAGAGCAACTCAAATCATCAACAAATCAGAAAACATTATGACCTGTCCAGTACCTGATGTCATAGAAATAGGCTTATTCTGAAAAATTCGGAATCGATAAGTATGAATTTTCACTTCAGACGATATATTTCAGATGTTCTAAGCACATAGTATAACATTCAAACTTCTGAAGAAGTTGAATTTTCAGGTACTTAAATGCCAAATTAAATTTGGGAAAACAACATGAGCTAATTCAAATGAAGTATATTGTAACACTCCTGAAGCCGGACCACATCTGAATATTCACGCTCAGTCTGTCCGAATGACTTCATCTCTGCTCGTTAACGATACATCCATGACTCATCATAAGCAAGAAGAAACGAGAACCGAGTTAGAAAGATCCAGAGAATTCTTGGCGTTTCAAGAATGTACAAACAGAAGGATTTTCGATATAAATAAAGGAATCTCGAGCGGGTGAGGTGGATCAGTTGCCAATATAGTAAGTTCGCAAATAGACAGAGTTAGCGATAGTGAAATAAATAATGTTTTGAATCTATTATTGTTTGGAGTGGAAGTATATGAGCATATTAGTTTAGTGTATTTTAATTACTAAACTTTACCATCAAGCAATTAAAATCCAGTTCGAATGAACCTGTCTTAATCAACATATTACGATACTCTCCTCACTGAAGCTTCAGTGCTATGGCTTGCGTCAGGGCAAGATACTTTTCCAGAGTTTTCATAGCGCAAAACGTGTCATAAGGCTGGCTCATCTTTGATATCGACTTTCCATATAGCTGCCGATCTGTTTCTATAGAAAAAAAAAATACTGAACTTTTCATCCTTATTCTAAAATGTATCAAGTTTATGAAACGAAACCTCAAGTTATATGCGAAGACTGCTTCAGTACACAATCATAATACTAGAAATAGTAATATTTTAAGATAACCACAACACTAAGTGACACATTATAAAAACTCTCTTCATTACAACGATATTACTTGCTTCAATAAGTTACCAGATGAAGTCACGCGATTCAGAAGTGATACGATATTCTGAAATTTCTGTAAGAGTCACCAAGACATTTTAATCGACAATCTCACAAAAAATTCCAATCAAATTTTAAATTAACTATATTTAGGTATAAAATTGAGTATGTTGTAAAATGTTCACATACCTGTTATGTGGGTAAGTGCTTGTAGGTATGGGTGAACCTGTGCTCGTTTTCATTTCCTGTTGAACACTCAATATTATTTTCTCAACTGACCATATCGATGTTCCTCCATCTGGTTGGGAATGGCCACCTGTATAGGGAGACTAGTTGTTTCTGACAAATATTTGCCTCAAAATTTTCCACTTCATGGGATAGTGTAAAGAGAAGAGGACTTTGACTTTATCGAAATTCTTCATCTCATTCCAATTGTAATGTTATTGTCTCAGCAGTACTGGCAATATGATAAAATTCATCTATTATTATTTATCGTGTGATTGAAAACATTTCAGCTCAATTTGATGGGAAACATCATGAATGAAATACATCGAATTTATTTCAGTGTGATTCAAAACTCTCAGAGATTTCATCTATCAAGACTTGATGAAACCCTGTATCGGCGATTTTGTCTTTCAAGTCGCGATCAGCAAGAGAGATTTACAGAAGCAAAAGAAAAATTGCCACCCTAAGCATCAAAAAGTGAAATTTATATTTTTCGACGCGACGCGCGACTTCTAAATCCTTTTAAAATAATCCGATTTTCAGGCGAAAGTCAATGTTCATCTTCTCGTCGAATATTATTTCAACGCAGCTTCCGTGCTGAATATCAATATACACAATCCTAAATCTTCGGAGCAGCACTACAGTTGGCGTTTCGGCGTACAAAAACTCACAAATTTATGTTCTGCATTTACTTTGGTTGAGTACAATCCGAAGTGACTATAAATCGGTCACCATTGCCACCAATGTTTTCTGGGAGAGTTCTGGTTTCTGAATCCCCTTCTGAGACATTTGCACCACCTACTCCTTATATGCATGGAACAGTTTGTGTATTGCAGAATGATCACGTGGGCTTAGTGTGTTAATCTGCTATATCCACTTTGTGACCATTTATTAATCTTCATTGACTATGTGAAACACCTGAGTTATTAGTAAACAGACATACCGTGATTTTTATCAATGCGTAAAATCATTGTATTCTATCTAGTATTCAATTTTATTCGAATTTTTTTTCTTCCCTTGTGAATTTTACTTCAATGGAGCGACGATCAAACCGAGAGCAAGCAGCGGTCCGCTCATTTTCAAATTTGGCTCAAATGAAATTAACGCATGATTGAAATACATCGGATTACCCTTTAAAAATAAATTTTTGTATGAATAGCTTCATCATTTCATTTGTATCGTTTGATCCATAAATTTCTCTCCAAATTTCTTTTCTCAAATTTGTTTTTAGTTTTTCATATTCGATATATTTTTTATATGTATATGCTTGTTTTTGGTACACTACTTGCATTATCGATTTTTTTTACAGTATATTGCAACTGGAAGATGATCGGTAATGTCATAGTTGAATACAAAGGATTAAAATTCACTCTTCAATTGATTATCTTTCAAAAAAATATGATCCAAGCATGTTTTACTGGACGGTCGCGTGACTCTATTTACATATGGAATGTAATTGAAAGAACTCAGGATATTTTTGTATTCCTCAACTTCTCTTTTATATATTAGAATCAATTATCCGCGATGTCTTCGGTTGTCGAATATAGCCAAGCATATCTGGTTCAAGTAATCTTCGTACGATAGTCTCCTCAGACCAAAGGCCATCCGGGTTGTAGATTGTAGATTGCAGATTGCAGAGGGGTCGTGCAGACTGTACAGCCCCACCCGACTTGTAAGGGCTTTTGTGCATGACTCTCTCTCTATTCAAGAGTATGGCATCACACGTTAGAAGGCAAGGCTACGTCTTCCTTAGCTCGCACAAGGCTCTGACTTCTGAGAGCTGGTCGTAAGGGTATTACCGGTAGAAGGATATACCGAATTTGAAAATATTTCAAGACCCGAGATTTCATGCGAAGTTTATCAGTTTCCTGGAAGCTAAGTTCCTGATGTCGAGGGGTATTACGAATCCCACTTCCAGGAATTTTGGCCTCTTGCGGAAGAGAGCTGGGCATTTGCAAAGCAGATGTTCATTTACTCCAACACCTTCGTCCATCTTGAATCCATCTGTGTACAATACTTAGGCATTCATTG
The DNA here is from genome assembly GCA_958502065.1 of Chrysolina americana. NCBI lineage: Eukaryota > Metazoa > Arthropoda > Insecta > Coleoptera > Chrysomelidae > Chrysolina > Chrysolina americana. The sequence goes on from OY293414.1 coordinate 16,264,739, forward strand.
CCGATTAAGGAACGTTCTCTGTTGTGTAAATCTAGTGATTATTTATGTCGACTTCAAACTGCACTTCGACCTGCATTATATCTGTCGGTTAAGACATGGCTTCTAGGGTGGTGTGTTCCAAAATTTTTAGATGTCCGATGAGATTTCCTGCTTTTGAGTTATTGGTCTGGTACAGTCTGGAGGCACTATTTGCTGCTCCTTTCATTACACATAGGTGCAATGGCGGAAGGTTTAGCATTGCATCTAGAGCTGAAGTGGGACACGTAAATATTGCTTCTGTGGTTCCCAGGTAAGCTGGCTGCTACACTTTCGGTATCTTGACTTGAGCTGAAATTTTTTAAATTTTTGGCCGCCATACCAGTGAGGCGTAGTTGACCATAGGTTAAATGATAGTTTGGTATGACCAATAAATTATTCTTACCGAATGTTCATATATCGATTTGGACAAACCCATGTTTCTATTTGAGAATTATTAAAGTAACAGAAATGTTTTTAGCTCATCACTCAATATTGATTCCATAATTTTGCAAATCACGTAGGTGATGCTAATGGGCCCATTAATGTTACGTTTTTTAAATTTCTAGGTAATTGGTACACATAAATTCTTGAAAAAACAGTTCATAATTATGCTGAGTGGATCAATCTAATTTTTTCTACATCTTTTTTGAGTAACAGGACAGTAATATCATCAAGATCAGGAAACGAGGATGATTTAAGTTTTTCAATTTATTCAAAGATTTGTGCTCGAGGAAAATGTATTCTGTTTGTTTTCCTGGTTGCATTTTGAGTTGATAGTCATGATGCTGGGAATTTCAAGTTCGGTATTGATTGTGAAAGTACTTATTGGTATCATTTCTGCCAAGTCTCTGCTATCTTTAGTTCAAGCGCAGGAGACTAAATATTCCCAAAACCTGACATTAAATCCCATGCTAATGATTTTTGGCACAAAGGTAGAGTAATGATAGTACTTTAAGAAAAAAAAATGTTCTGCACACCTCCGGAAAGTGTCGAAAATTCCCGGAAACACCCCAAAATCGATATTTCGTTAATAACGTGAAATGAGTTAAGAATTTCGCTATAGTGTTATGGGCAAAGTTGTAGAACGCAAAAATTTTGGCAAAAAATGTGTATACATATACCGGGTGTCCCACGATGGTTGAGGCAGGGAATATCTGGGAACCCGAGATGAGTAGAGAATCGTAATTATGGGGTTGCGAATTGAAACAATTGGTGCAGTTTTTTTGATATTACGTTACCAAAAGAGCTTTCCATTTTCGGTCACGTGACATCAAATTCAAAATTATTCATGAAAAAACCTGTATATTTTGGCATTTTTATGTTCTTTTTCATGAAACGATTCCAACAAACTGTCACACTTGTGGTCTGAAATGATTAATTTAAGAACTACAGGTTCTTCAATATCCTTTGTCCCACGGCGAATTCGATTACGTTTCTTAATGAAATATGAATTATTATTATTGCCCAAATATACAAGGTGACCCTGAACTTCAATAATTTGGCAATTGCTCGTTTCAGACGTTTGTCATAATCGTCGTGGGACGAAGGATATTGAAGTACCTGTTGTTCTTAAATTAATCGTTGTAGACCAAAAGTGTGATGGTTTGTTGAAATTGTTTAATCGGAAGGAACATAGAAATGCCAAAATATACAGGTTGTCCCATTAATAATTTTGAATCTGATATCATGTGACCGATAACGAAAAGATTGGCTAATATAGTATCAGAAAAAGCTGCACCAATTGCTTTAATTTACAACCCCACAATTAGAATTATCTACTACTCTCGAGTTCCAAGATATTCTCTGTCTTAATCGTCGTGGGACACCCTGTATTTTCAGAAAAGCTTCCTGCAAAGGAATAATCAGCGATCACCGCTGATTTACTTTTCCTGAGTTTCTCTCTTGTTGGACTAAATGAAAAATTCGGCCCAGCCAGTGGAAACTCAGCATTGTCATGTTGAAACTGTTTATTCCTATCACGCTTAGTGTATTTCTGATAATAAATTCGATGCATTTTCAGCTCTGTTAGATTTTTAATTGTTCTGTATCTTCCATCATCTCTTTCAAGAGATACACTACAAAGAGTTTACATACCTGTTGAAACTGTGGTTACATCACCATTTTCTAAACTTTGGTGACAGATATTACAATTATTAGAGTCGCACATGATGAAATACTTTTCTTTTTAAACTTGTTCCATACTTATTCACTGATTTTTCACAAAACAGCACAAAAAACGAAGCTCTGTGTATAATACGCCGGCATGAGCAAATGTCAGCTTATTGAGTTGACAGCCGCGCACCCTGCCAAGCGGCCATTTTTGTGCCGACTTGGTCTCTGGTATTAAAAAGTGCCGACTCTAATTTCAATCCTAAAATGGCCTGAGATATCCAGGACAAAAATAAATATCACCAGGAGATAGAGCACAACCTTAACTATAATTTTTCACATGTACAGAACGAAAGTTGAAAGAATAAACTTGCGCGACTCAACAAAAGAATTTTTATAGGTTTTCACGATTTTTCGAGAAATGTACAAAATCATGAATGAAAACTTAATTACAAGACGTTTTTCGGTGCATATTCTGAAAGTTCAGCTTCTTAGCTATCAAATCATATATATCTCCTTTAACAAATCTCTATCTTTAATATCATTATGTCGATTGTAAGAATAAGTGCTATAAAAATTTGCTCGAGACAAAAATAAGGAAAATTTAAAAATTTGTTTCATTTTGGTCCAAGAGGGAAGGGAAAAAAAGGGATATGTGATTTTGTACCTTTTCAGCTCGTTAATATTTACACAGCTTCAGTGATTTAGATATATCAGCGGAAAAATAATAAAAATCCATACGATACCATCGTTTATTTATTAACAATTAACAATTAACTTGCTATCTGAATATTTCGAAAGTTTGTGGAATTTCCTTTAAAATGCTGTTTGATTTATGAAGATTCGTTAAAAAACAAAGTAGTTAGAGTGATTCTAGTCGAGCGTCAGGAGGAACCGTGTCATTTTTCGAGGAATTCGCGCGCAAATCTGGGATGATAGCTTATTATCTCGTCCGAGAAGCATTTTCCGGAAATATATGTGCATATATTTTTTGTCCAGATTTTTGCGCTCTGCAACTTTGCTCATAACACTATAGCAAAATTCTCAACTCATTTCACGTTATTAACAAAATATCGATTTTGGGGTGTTTTCCGGGAGTTTTCGACACTTTCCGTAGCAGCCCGCGCGCAGAACAATTTTTTTTCTCCAAGTACTATCATTACTCTATCTTTGTGCCAAAAATCGTTAGCATGGGACTTAATGTCAGGTTAAAAGCTCTGGGTCTTGGACCACTTTGCTTATGTCAACATCTGATCTCTCCACTATCAGTATATTAACTCTATAACTGAGATCAGATCTTTGTACTCGTGAAGTTCTTTAGAAATCTCGAATTCTTCATACATTCGATTAACGTCTATCGGTATGATAATCGTCGACATTTTTCGTTGTCTTAACTCTTTTCTATAATGGGAATTTCTGTTTTGTTCGTGTTGTGATAAAGTCGGCAATCCATGGAAGGAGATAGAATTGATGGGACTCGCTTATTTATATCTCTTGGGGGCTTGAATCACCTATGTTGGGTCTGTATTCAACAACCTTCATCGGGGTAAGTACTAAGTATATTGTATTGATGGCCATGTTCCCCAGGAAAGTTCAAGTTGCTGAAGATAAATGAGTTCTTGTTTTTTTTTGTTAAAGTGTCAATTTGTTCAATCAAGAGTAAAGTTTCTTTTACGCTTGATTTGGAGGCCTGTATACAAACTAAAACAAAGCTGAATGACTCAGAGGTCACCATATGAGTAAATATTACGATCTGAATATTCGATGTATTTCTCATTTGAGTGACAACTTTTTTTTTAAATGTACAGTTTTTCATACAGGTTCAGTCAAAAAAGCATAAATTTGGGCATTTGTCATCATCTAACGAACACACTATATGATATATTAGGCTGAAACATGATATATACGTGTTGGAAATATGCCCAAATCGAATAGACTTTCCACTGTTTCGAGAAAAAATGCCTAATGGTCCTTCTCGAAATTTCGATCAATTTGGGAAGCCAGCACACTGATCAACTATGACCGACCGTCTGCGATCGTCCAACTACGACCAAAATTTCCAACACGTGTATACTTATCGGATAACTCACACTAAATGATCGTCCTCGACTGGTTTTCAAAGACCATATCTGAAATTCCAATCTGCTGAAAATTTTGGTCGATCAGTGTGAGTTCGAAAGTTTTTATTGATCCCTTCAAATTTTGGTCGTTGCTGGACGGTCGATACTGGTCGATCAGTGTGATTCCTAGCTTATAGATCAAAGTATATGTCTTGATAATAAAAATAATTAATAACTCGTCGAGATCTATAGGTTTAAATTTTAAGTTTTTTTTTAATCGATCCATGGGTTCCAAAATAACAAGGTACTATATAAAAAATAATGCGCAAGCTCTGTGCCTTACCATTCTCATTGAAAATACACCAGCAAACTATTTATTCACTGTCGAAAACACAATGCTGTCAATTGGATTTGTAGTGAAATGTTTTTAAGTGGTTGATTCTGGTGATAATTTACTTTTAGATTTGGTGTTTGATGTCAAGTAGGTACTTGCATTTATTCTTATAAAGTTTGTTGATGCTGAACTTTTAGAAAGTTCTCATTAGAATTTCTTTATAGTAATAGGACATTTTGAAATACATTATGGTCCAATGACCAAAATGAACTTCATTACGTCACTAAAAGACAATGCCGTGACGATGTTATTATGATAATAATAATAATAGTACTCCCTCATAAACACTCGTAAAGTGTATCCAAAGGCATAGCATGTGCGGGTAGAGTACGGCTACTATTATTATTTGCCGTGGCGCTCCGGGGCGACTTACTGATGTCGGTGGTGAATTCACTTTTCAGCTGTAGGAAAACCTACAGCACCACCCCGGTTGGTCGGTGCGCACTTCAAGCTAGCATCAGACGTCGGGATTGGCATATAGGTAACTCACATCACACTTGATTCACAACAAGGCATGTGGCCACCTAAAGAGACCCGTCTACATGAGAAAAAAGATTCCGTACCCGAGCTTCGAACGTTTGTCTGATGCGAGCTAGAAGTTCCACTGCTAGAGAAATAAATAAATAAATAAATAAATAAATAAATAAATAAATAAATAAATAAATAAATAAATAGATAGATAGATAGATAGATAGATAGATAGATAGATAGATAGATAGATAGATAGATAGATAGATAGATAGATAGATAGATAGATAGATAGATAGATAGATAGATAGATAGATAGATAGATAGATAGATAGATAGATAGATAGATAGATAGATAGATAGATAGATAGATAGATAGATAGATAGATAGATAGATAGATAGATAGATAGATAGATAGATAGATAGATAGATAGATAGATAGATAGATAGATAGATAGATAGATAGATAGATAGATAGATAGATAGATAGATAGATAGATAGATAGATAGATAGATAGATAGATAGATAGATAGATAGATAGATAGATAGATAGATAGATAGATAGATAGATAGATAGATAGATAGATAGATAGATAGATAGATAGATAGATAGATAGATAGATAGATAGATAGATAGATAGATAGATAGATAGATAGATAGATAGATAGATAGATAGATAGATAGATAGATAGATAGATAGATAGATAGATAGATAGATAGATAGATAGATAGATAGATAGATAGATAGATAGATAGATAGATAGATAGATAGATAGATAGATAGATAGATAGATAGATAGATAGATAGATAGATAGATAGATAGATAGATAGATAGATAGATAGATAGATAGATAGATAGATAGATAGATAGATAGATAGATAGATAGATAGATAGATAGATAGATAGATAGATAGATAGATAGATAGATAGATAGATAGATAGATAGATAGATAGATAGATAGATAGATAGATAGATAGATAGATAGATAGATAGATAGATAGATAGATAGATAGATAGATAGATAGATAGATAGATAGATAGATAGATAGATAGATAGATAGATAGATAGATAGATAGATAGATAGATAGATAGATAGATAGATAGATAGATAGATAGATAGATAGATAGATAGATAGATAGATAGATAGATAGATAGATAGATAGATAGATAGATAGATAGATAGATAGATAGATAGATAGATAGATAGATAGATAGATAGATAGATAGATAGATAGATAGATAGATAGATAGATAGATAGATAGATAGATAGATAGATAGATAGATAGATAGATAGATAGATAGATAGATAGATAGATAGATAGATAGATAGATAGATAGATAGATAGATAGATAGATAGATAGATAGATAGATAGATAGATAGATAGATAGATAGATAGATAGATAGATAGATAGATAGATAGATAGATAGATAGATAGATAGATAGATAGATAGATAGATAGATAGATAGATAGATAGATAGATAGATAGATAGATAGATAGATAGATAGATAGATAGATAGATAGATAGATAGATAGATAGATAGATAGATAGATAGATAGATAGATAGATAGATAGATAGATAGATAGATAGATAGATAGATAGATAGATAGATAGATAGATAGATAGATAGATAGATAGATAGATAGATAGATAGATAGATAGATAGATAGATAGATAGATAGATAGATAGATAGATAGATAGATAGATAGATAGATAGATAGATAGATAGATAGATAGATAGATAGATAGATAGATAGATAGATAGATAGATAGATAGATAGATAGATAGATAGATAGATAGATAGATAGATAGATAGATAGATAGATAGATAGATAGATAGATAGATAGATAGATAGATAGATAGATAAATGAATAAATGAATAAATGAATAAATGAATAAATGAATAAATGAATAAATGAATAAATGAATAAATGAATAAATGAATAAATGAATAAATGAATAAATGAATAAATGAATAAATGAATAAATGAATAAATAAATAAATAAATAGATAAATAAATAAATAAATAAATAGATAGAT